>PVLD010020371.1:0-34088 GCA_004027595.1 Dinomys branickii
AAAACCATCCTGGAACTTGCTGTTTGGGAAGATCCGCCTGTTTTTACTAAAATCCTATAGTTCTAAAGCACTTCCAATGGGCACTATGGGGATTTACGGTGTCCGTTTAGGAGAGATGATCAACGTCTAGAGTCACTGAGACATGTTGTTCTTCCCTCCAAAG
This sequence comes from Dinomys branickii, assembly GCA_004027595.1. Lineage (NCBI taxonomy): Eukaryota > Metazoa > Chordata > Mammalia > Rodentia > Dinomyidae > Dinomys > Dinomys branickii. The sequence goes on from PVLD010020371.1 coordinate 164, forward strand.
GTTTCAAGTTGTTTATCAAACACCTTCCATGAGCTGCCACGTAACATCAGACTCCTTCAATGGACTGAAGCATAAATGAGGTTTCCCTGAGTCATTATTTTTAACTCTCTCCCGTTGCCGAAGTGCCCGCTAAGCCTCTAGGCAAAGTTCGTACGCTGGGAAGTTCACTTTGGAAGACAAGATGATGCACCAGAGGACTCACTTCTTGCTGACACACGTGGCGCTTCGGCTCTCTGCTTTTCCCCAGAGCACTCTGGTTGGTAGCGGGGGACACGGCGAGTTTTAGACATACGTAGAAGCGTGAGTTTGTGGGTTTTGTCAGTTTAACCCTGTAAATATAGAATGGGAGCACTGGGTATTTGGGAATTGAAGAGCACGGAGAGGTAGGGTACCAGGCCTCAGATGTACTTGAATAGAAAACATAACTCACTCGGTCTGGTTGCTTTTAGGTGGAAAAGTGAAAAAGCGACGTAGCAGAGTAACTGTCCACGTTGCTGCTCAAGAAAGGCTTCTCCAGTTTAGATTTCAAGCAAGGGTTAAAAAGTCAACATTCATGGAATACTTACCCCGGGCTAACATGGTACTCAGGGCACACTCATGCACACCCACTCACATATATATGCTGTACAGTATTTATAGAGTAGTTTACATTTTTATTTCCTTTCCTTCTGCACCAATCCTACAGTTATTCTTCCATTCTGCAATGTTGAAGGAGTAGAGTCAATAAGGCTGACCACAACGCTAAACTATACCAGTCCCATCGTCATCTCTGGTAGAAGCCACCGAGTGGGGAAAAAAATACACCGATCGTTCAGAAGTTCCAGTGCGTACGGTGAGATGTGTGTTATGAGATGAAGAACACAGTTCAAATACACTTTAAAACGAAGGCCCCTGATTTAGACTGGGTGTGGTGAGTGAATGAGGTAGGTCAGGGAAATGACGTTTAAACTGAGTGGATGTTCTTTTCGTTTGCTATCTTTTTTGCAGAAAATTTAAACTTAGAAATTTATTTGACTTCAAGGCTCGACTTTTCAAAAGATACTCTCCCTACAAATGGGCTTGGAAATCTTTTCCAGCAATAAAGCACAGAGCAAACGCAGCTGGCTGCTAGGATCCCACCTCACAGGAGGCTCAGCTCCCCCTCGCTGAGGGGAGAAGAGCAGAACTCCGGACTAAGAAGCTCTTTCTGGAGCAAACAAGAGCAACCTGAGTGGAGTGCAATAACTACTTCAGCTTTATTAGAAGAGTCAGGAAATGAGAATGACCTTGCTGGGGCAGACCAAATAAGATGAGTCAAAAGAGGAAAATCAAGGTCAGTTGGGGCCTGGGTACAGTAGGTTACAGTTATTTCAATGTCTGTCAGAATGACACAGAGTATGAAATATGAGGCTTTTGAGAGCCCTATGTTTTACTGCATCTGTGTTGGGATTCCGCATACATAAACCTTTCATTTGTCATAGTAGCATTTGAATTCATGCATGCTAGTTGAGAATTTTACTGTTTTCATAACGTCTCAATTAAAGAGCCTCTGTAGTTCAGAAGCACACAAATCAACATTTGGTGTGCAGATATCAGTTGCTTCTGCAGAATCTTACCTTAGGTTTATTTGAGCTTGGATTGCTCACATCACAGACAAGTTCTTTAGTGTGGAATGGTACTATAAAAGTTAAAGGAAATATTTGATTCAGAAAAAAGAGAAGAAGGAAACTAGAATTGGTTAGAGATAAAATTAGTGATGGTTATTTGCCGGATGTCTTGGTTACTTTTCTCTCTCGTTGCTGAGACAAAATATCTGACACTCAAATTAAAGAGGGAAAGGTTTATTTACATCACAGTTTGTGAAGGTTTCAGCCCATACTCTGCAGGCTGCAAAGCAGAGCGGCACATGGCAGAGGGCGGCCGTTCATGGCTCATAGTGGCAGAAAAACAGCAAAACAAGAGCAAAAAGGGAGGAGCAGCAAACAAGGCTCTTCTCTTGCCTTACACTGTACGCAGCTGCCCAGCCCGGGGCGAGTGCAGCACTCACACCCATAATCCCAGCACCGGATCATGAACTAATCACACACTCTAGAAACCTACCCCATGATGTGTGAAGTTTTCTTTTGCGGGGGGATATATAGACATAAACCATAACAGATGAAACTGAAAGTTTACTCCTTAAAATATAATTGCCGTTTGGGAAGAAGTCTGAAGGTAGGCCTTTCAGGTAAAATAAAAGAAGACCAGCTGAAGACACATTTGGATTGGTGGAGTATTGGGGAGATGTTAGGAAGTTTGGGTAAAATCAGATATTGAAGGACTTTGCAAAGTCACGAAGATCTGGAACTTGATTCTGAGGACATTAGAAGTAAAGATGCCCTACAGGTAGGAGATAACATGCAATATTCCACCAGATCCATTTCCAAGAGAGATACATAGGGACAGCTGCAACAAGTGGGCTGGTCAGTCTATCGAAATGTGAAGAGTTGTCATTTTATTCAGGACTGAATCTAATGAAGTCTTCTGATTAAAATAAGACATAATGAATATATAAAATGAGAAATCCCAGAGCACTTTAAAGGAGAGATTTGAGGTAGGATAGAATCACATAATTACCCATTTCTGAAATTTGTATAGCAATACATTCTTCAACTTGAAAGGTCTGCGCTACTATGTTACCTGATTGAGGAGGGCCATGAAGGAAAAGCTTAAAAAACAATTAATCAACTAAGAGGAATAAAGATATCAAAAGAATAAATGATCTAAAGCAGACCTTATTTGATTGGATAATAGAAAAAGAAAGACTAGGGTGATTTGGGGGGTTGTTATCACCTGAAAGCAATGATCTGAATAAAGCACCTCATGGTAGACTGACTGAGGCTGCCTCCAGGGTCAGGCTTCCCCCAGGGTGCCCAGTGGAAAACAGTAGAGTTAAAAAGCTGACAAAGTCAAACACAAAACAGAAAAGCTGAGAAAAGATGAGTAAGATGCGTAGTTGAACAATACTTCTTTGAAACATCCACATGAAATCTCACCATAAAAATGACATTTCTCAGAACCCTCCAGTACCCAGGGATAGAACTGCAGTAGCTTACCTACTGTACACCTGAAAGTGTTTTTAAGGGAGACCTAGTAAGACATCATGTCTGCTCTCCTACTGCTCTTTATTTTCAACTAAACAAATACTTTGATGTTTAAAAGAGAGCAGATCTATAAATGTAGGTTTGAAGAAAATGAGAAAACAGTTCAGGGATTCACAGATACTTAAGAGATTGTAGAATTTTAGTAATTTAAAAATTGCTGCTAGGTTGGGTTTATAAGTACATTAAATACTTAAAAAACGAAAGAATGCTACCAAGTGTCAGTTAACACACATGTACAATGGGTGTTTGCTCTTATATGTATTGTGACATGGACTTCATGTAATAAGCTATTAGGCCATGGAAATATTCTGCTACATTGAGCCATGAAATAATTGTAAGAAACATGAGCTTTCTAGACCAGACCAAGTAGAATGATTTAGGAGTTGTTAGGTTTCAGTAACTTCCTTTTTTGGGGGAAGTTTGTTGGGTACAAACTACAATAATTTGTAAAGAAAAAATGATATGGGAGACACTACAGTTTCTCTTCTATATATAGAACCACCCAAAAGTAAGTTTCTTAACATAAGAAACTCAAAAAGTATGAACTGTCAAAGGAAATACCTTTCTTTCAATAAATACCTTTATCTGAAAGCTAACTTTTCAATAAACCTTTTAGAGAAAATTAATAATCTATATAATTTTATAACCTGTTCCCACTGCTTAAATTTTAAATAAAATCCTATATTATTTACATAGGAATTTTCAGTTTAGAAAAGTCAATTTCTAACCTGAATGCCCTTCAGAATCCCTCAGGGATTTTTATTTTAAGGAAAGTGCCAGCGCCACTCAAGATCTCAAGCAAAATATCCATAGTCTGGGAATATTTATGTTATGAAAACCTCTCCAGATGATTCTGCATATATTGAGGTTTAAAAAGTGTATTGCATGATTTAAAGTCTAAAGAATCAAAAGCATGCAGTGGGATTGCTTAATGGATATGGTTGGCGCTGTTCACCAAATACAATACAGTAAACATTGCTGGAAAACAAAAGAATTAAATCTAGAGTTTGTTAAAGATAGGCTTACTGGAGGCTCATGACTGTTCCTCCTGGATGTTTGCAAATTCAAAATATGGTCATGTCACCAGGTCGAAGAGAGAAGGAAGAGGTTTAAGACCTATGTGGGTGAGGGTCAAAGGCAAAGGTCTACAGGTGTTGCTAGACCCAGATACATCCAAAGAAGACCAGAAGAACAACCAACTCACATCTAGCTGCTCTATAATGATGTCTTTTGACAAGATTCCTGATATTCTGGCAGAGGCATGGGACAGTGGCAGGGGTATTGATTTCTTGAGATTGAAAGGGGCTTGTGTTTAGTCCCAGTGGAGCTAGACAGATGTGAAATCCAAGATCAAGATTAATCAGTGAAGGCAAGTCACTGATGTGGCTTCCAGGAAGTAATGAAAAGTTGTATGAATGTTTAAGGAGTTCTGTTATAAAATAGAAGTTGGTGATAGGACACTAAGAATGAGGGGGGATAAATGATTATATGTAGTGTCTGGTTTGGGCCAATGAATACATAGTAGTTTCATTTATAACAGTAGACATTGTGAAAAGACTAAAAGCTTTGGAGAATGAATGGCAAAACCTATTTTGTTACTATTGAAGGTGGGCTTTAGTAGATTGCAGTAAATAGATACGTGGCTCTGGACTTCAGGGGAGGGTAGGATGTGAAATTTTATCACTTATAGATGGATTGTGCAGAATTCTCCAGGGTGAGGTGGAGAATGTGGAGTGAGAAAAGGTTCAGGACAGAACTCTTTGAGAATAAGGAAGATGAAATGGATACAATGACACTTAAAAGAAATAATGAGAGAACTATAAAGAAAGAAACATCTATTGAGCATTACTGAATAGTGGTATGGTACCAGTACTGTGCCAAATGAGATTTATATGCATTATCTCATATATCTTCAAAACTACCCTATGCAAGTAGTACATGAGAAATAAAAGTTGTACAAAGGGGTTAGAAGCAGGGAGGAAATATCAAAAGAGCATGAGATATCAGGTATACAGTACAAAGACAAAAAATTTAAAAAGAACACCAGGTGGTAAAGCAGGTTGACAGAGCCAGCAGTACAACGAGAACCAACACCTTAAGGTACATAGCAGGTATCAATTTATAGGCCTAACACCTTGGGACTTATTAATGTTTCCTTTTCTTATCTGTGAACGGTAGCATTCCAAGGTGTTGAATTTTTTTTTTGGCAGTACCGGGGATTGAACTTAGGACCTTGTGCTTGCCAAACAGGCGCTTATATCACTGAGCTTTATCCCCACCTTGTTGAAATATTGATGAATGAAGTATCTTAAGAAAATAGGGCTTTGACTCAACAAAAAGTTGATAATCAACAAATGATATAAATGACAGAATAAGTTAGACATGTGTAGAGTATTTAAAAAGTGTGTATTTATAGTGGGAGATGGAAGAAATTGAATAAATGAATTTGAAAAAACTTTTTTTTCAAAACAAAAGACTACATATTGTAAAGGAGATAAAGGCATTTGGGAACCACACTGAGCGTTTGCTAGTTAGTAAGTCATTTAACTTTTCTTTGCCTCATTTTCTGTGTGTAAAATAGACATAATAATATCACCTATTTTTTAGTGCAGTGTATTGATTAGCTGTGGACACCTAGCAGTGTCAACAAATTACCCGAAAATCAAAAGTTTAAAGAATAATAATTTATTCTAAAAATCTGCCCAACGGGCCAGATCTGCTCCAAATGTCCTGGGATCAGTGAAATAAACACATGGCATAGCAACTGCTGAAGCACAAAAGAGATTACCTGCTTGTATCCAATTGGCCAATCCATATCACGTGATGAAGCCCAAAGTCAAAGAGTAGGATATACAAGGACGGGTCATATCGAAGCTGTAGGAACAGGAAGAGGTGAACAATTGCAGCTGATAATTGGGTCTGCCATAATTGTTTTGAAAATTACATGTGTTAATGTTTGAAAAGCACGTGGAATAATTCTGGGTCCAGTGTAATAGCTATTAATTTTTTGTTTTGTGTTGTGTTGTTGAGCACTAAACCTTTGCTTTGTGAGTGGCAAGCAATCATTCTACTGCTGAGTTACACCCACAATCCTAATGTTTTTTTAAATTTGCTGTTCCTATTATAGTTGTTCCCCATTAGGTATACTTTAATGTCATTCCAATCAAAACTTCAATGCAGTGATAACAATTCAGAACTTAGTTTAGGCAACTTAGTTGTGACTTGTCAACATCCCTCTACATTCTGGGAGCCTTGCTTTTCTTGGCCCTAAGATTTGTAGAGTCATTCAACTAACAAATAGTCATGTAGTTTCAATAATCTCAGAAAGAAAAGCAGCAAAAAGGTGCTCACCTTACTATGTAATAGAACATAATTTTATTCAACAAAAATGTTAATTAATGAAAGAGAGGCCAAGAATTAGTCTAATGTATTAGCAAATGATGTATGAAAAAACAGTATATAAAAATAAGGCTTTCAGAATAAAAGGATAAATTTTCCAAGTGATGAATATTTTGGTAATTATGTAACTATGCTAAAAGTTAACTCACATTTTATAGCACATAACAAAAGAAAACATGCCTAGTTATTTTATTTATTTTTTAATTTTTTTTTTTTTGTGGTACCAGGGATTGAACTTAGGACCTTGCGCTTGCCAGGCAGGCACTTCTTCCACTGAGCTATATCCCCAGACCCCTAGTTAAAACTGGAGTTCTAAATGAAAAATATTTATATGAAAAAAATGCTAACAGAAGACTTAGTCAACAGAAATGTAGTGAAATCATTCCAATTTCAATTTTTAAATGAAAATGGGAATTTCAATGGCAAATGATTGGCTATGAATAAATTTGACCTATCATTAAATCAGAAGTTTCAACTGAGGCACCCATGTTCAAAGCTGTGATTTTCTACAGAGGTGTGTCAGAAGAAGATGCCAGTTTTTAGAGATTATTGAAAACCAGTTGGACAATTCTTAAAATTCTTACCTAAACAATGTAATAAAAGGTTCACAGTGTGTGGAGATCGAAGAGGATTTGTTATGAGACATTGTAAAAAGGTTCACAGTGTGCCTGAGTATACCTACACCTGCCCACATGGCCTAGTGTGGGAGCTGCTAAGTTTCTGCCCTCCAAGTGGTCTGGTGCCTGGCTTTCCCCTGTGAGGACCTTAGGATTTGCTGCTGGCACCACAGAGGGAGAGAGGAGATTGCAGAAGCTAGGTTGGTCTCCCGTAGTTTGTCAGGGCAAAGGGTGCTGAGCACTTTCTGGAAACAGGCTGGGCGGTGTATGAAAGCAAGCTGGGCTGGGTGGCTGTGGAGCCATCTAGAAGGGCCTTCTTCAGGCTCCAGTGGAGCGCCATGGAAAGAATAGAGGGTCAGCTCTCCACGCTGAGGGCTCGCTCTCTGGAACATGCTTGGAGATACTTGATCTCATGTCAAAGGAGCAGCAGAGAAGGGAGCCTCGCGGTTGGCGGGCACCCATCTAAAGCCTTGAATAACTGCCAGGCTCAGAGAGCGCCACCCTGATAAGTAAATGACTTACTCCATTCCCGAGTGTTTCCTCGCTTTCTACACACTGATCCTGGAGAAGTTAGGGCTACCACGCTGGGAGAGAAGTAGCAGTACTAGACAGGGAAAGAGAGTGATACTCTCAGATTCCAGACTGAGAATGTACTGAGCTGGGGAAAACCACAGATTTGCTACAACTGAAGTTCAGCATTTTCATAATTACATATTTCTGGCCATCTTACCTCTGAGTGGAGATCAAGTTTTGTGGTACACAGAAACTACATGACTATTTGTTAGTTGAATGACTCTACAAATCTTAGAGCCAAGGAAAGCAAGGCTCCCAGAATGTACAGGGATGTTGAGAAGTCACAACTGAGTTGCCTAAACTAGTGGGTGTACTTGTCCAATATAAAAGTTAGACGTGGTATTTTCAGTGGTGTACAAGTTTAACTGCAAAACTAAATGTATAAGAACTGAGAAACTAGTTTCAGTAATACACAAACAGTAAGATATAACACATTTCATAAAAAGAGTTCATCCAAATTTATAAGAAAATTATCCACCAATAATAAATGCGTAAATTGTTTGGCAACAACTAATGCAAGTACAAATGTATGAAAAGAAAATAGAAGTATCTTATTACCAACAGAGGAATGTAAAATAAGCAAATTTAACATATATTTATACCTAATATGTTAGCAAAAATAAGGACCTATGATATGTAATATTAATAAACTGGCAGTCTTTTGGGAGCATTGGTTTGATATATTCCTCTTAAGAATGATACGGAGAGATTCACAAATAAGACAGGTATTTCTACACATCAATTAAGTAATATCATTCTTTGACATTTACATTAAGTTAATTCAATAGAATAAAAAGATATGCTTATGAAAACAGTCATAATAACCACTAGCTATAATAGCAATATGAAAATAGTCAATATTAAATAACAGGAAAATGAATTAAATACTAGATCTGATAAAAATAAATGGTGAATGTTTAAATTAAAAATGTACTACACTGAGTAACAAATTGCCATTAATCCTTCTCAGAATCCACCCCCTCATTTCAAACACATTCATCCCATTATCCTTGCCACCTTTGAAAAGAATTCTCTTTCGTGAACATCTTTAGGACATGTAATAAAAAATTCAACAAATACTGCCGCTGAGAGCCATCCAATGGAAAGACAGGCTCGTAAACATGTCACCCTGTGTCCTCATCCACCTTATTCACTGGATCTGGAACCAGATGACCTCTGTTTCTTCCCAAATTCAAAATTGTATGAAAGATAAATGACTTGAATCCATCCAGGACATTGAAGTGGCCACACTAGTGCAACAAAAGGCACTAAGGAAAGAGAACTTCTAGAATTGCTTCAGAATGAACAGTGGGCTAAGTGTTTTCAAAGGGAGTGAGAATTTTGCAGGGCATTAATAGCGATGTGTCTTTTACTGTAATTTTTTAAATTAAGCACATATTTTTCTGTCTCATTGTACATATATATCTCATAGTTGTAATTGGCAGTTTTGAATAATTGAGCAACAGCAGTGTTCAGATGAAAAGAGGATGGTGAGAAAATGAAGAAGAGAGTACAAAATTAACTGGAGGAAGTGAAAAGCGGTTCACAGGACACAGAAAGAAGAGAAGCCCCAGAGTGCTAAACCTGATAAGGCTTCACGGCCTGAGTTCCTCCTATTGCTGGGATTTAGGACAATTCGCTTCACTTTTTCCCAAATAAATACAAAACTCTAGATGAATTGCAGCTCTAAAATTATGTCCTTCATTTCTCTGTTATATTCCTTTGCTTACTCCTTCATACGAAAAGTGCAGTATTTCTAGTGCAGAAGCCAGCTGGACCCTGGCAACAGTGGTGAAGTCAGATTTCCAGCGAAGGGCAGCCAGGGAGTGCGTGGTATTTCCAAGATGCCCAACTGTTCCAGCTTCTTATGCTGAAATAGTGCATGTGTTTTAAGGGTAGGTTTACATAATTTTGTTAACAAAAACATTCAAATTTTATAAATGTAGCATTTATTAAAAATCGAAAGATTGCTGAAAACTAGATCCAAGTTCCGCTTGTATGTGTAAATTCTTTGAGTTTCAATTTCTTAGACTGTTCGGAGGGTAAAGACTATCTCCGCTATCTCTTTCTATAGGGGTTTTGTAAGGACAAAATCAAGGTTCTACTTATGAAAATGTTCTACACTGGTCCTGCAAACTCTTAAGCTTTAACCAATTCACTCCACTTTTCTAATTGCAGAAATTTCCTAGCTTAAAATACTCATGAGAAATCCAGTGACTCAATTTCCTTCTAAAAAGTGGGTGGAGCCTGGCCCCTAAAGGTAGGTGGCTGGAAAATCGTCTGTTTAAGCAGCCAAGACAAACCCATGGTGGAGGGGGCTGTTCAGAATCACAGTTTGCAACTAGAAGGAAAATGACCTGGTGAAGCTAGTTCCAACACAGCAGGGCTGGACCAGTTTTAAAAGGTAGAAGATATTTTTTAAAAATTTATTTTAAAAATAAAAGAAGGAGGAACTCAGCCTGAGAAAGGTGGGAAGCAGCGCCTCAGCAGCCCATATCTGTGGAGCTATCTCCTGGTGGGTGAGGCATGCATTTGCACCCCACCCTGCACCTTCGGGACGGAGAAGGAGCTAGGCCCTAGGAAGTGGCACCTAAGTTTGATATCCAGGAAAACGAGGGTCCCTAGAGTCCTTCTGTGAGCAACCTGGGTAGCTTGTAGCTCAGCACTTTTCATCTGACATCCAAAATGACAAGATGTAGGAGCAAAATGCAGTCTCAGAACTCAACTCCACCCAGAATAAATCCAGGAGACACTGAAACAGGAGAACTTGGAAGACACATACTTGAAATCTCTGAAATGATTGCATCTGAAGTAAAGAAACAGCTCCATCAGGCCATAGAAGAGATCACAGCAGAAATAATCTCTCAGGCAAATAATGAAATGACAATAATAATGAAACAATTGCTCTGCACATCTAAAGAAGAAACAGATAAAAATAATAGATGAACATAGGCAACAGATGGAAATGTCACAGGAGCAATTTAGGAATAAATTAGAATGCATGAAACAGGCTCAAAGAGATTTCCACGAAGTCAAAATTTCCACTGAAAGCTTGCAAAACCTGTTGAATGAATCCAGAGATGAAATTTCAGATCTGGAAGATAGCATGGCAGCTAGCGATTCTGAAAGGAAGGATCTCGTAAAATCAACAAGGATCCAGGAAAAGTCAATTGAACAGCTGCAAGATGAGGCAAAGAGAAATACTGTCAAATTGACTGTAAATATATATTTAACCATATAGTAGCTCAGTGGTCTCATTTAATTAATTTACTTGTATTTGAATTCAACATGAAACGGACAGTGGTTATGTATGTACAGCTAGTGTGATGGCAACTTCTCTAATTCACAGTTATTTTGTAGAAGATAATTTTGATTAGTGTTCATCCTACCCGCCCCCCCAGCTGTAAACTTTGATGTTGTTTGAAATGAAGGAATTTCTCAATCATAGTCACTGCTGTGGTTTGCACACAGTTTGACTGTGCTTCCCAATGTGTCTGGTGTTGAAATTTAATCCCCCGCTGTGAGATTAAAAGATGGAAACAATCCATGTATCGTGTTTAGAGTTAGGGCCTTTGAGAAATGGTGAGGATTAGATAAAATCAGTAGAGCAGATACTTCAATTGAATCGTGGTATCTTTATGAGTATAAAAGAGAGGCCCAAAGAGGAACCTGTTCCCTTTCTCTTGCCATCTGATGTTGTGTGTTACCTTGGGACCAGCAAGAAGGCAAAACCAGATGTGGACCCATGATCTTGCACCCCCACAACTGTGAGATGAAGCGGTTCTCTTTTATTTATAGCCCACTCAATCTGTGGTATTGTGTTTTTGGAACAGAAAATAGACAAAATCCCCTTATGAAGCAGCAAAGGTCAACATTAAAGAAAAAGAAGCACAGTCTTTATAATGCTAGAAACCACTGACATTTTTATTGGATATGATTTAGAACAAAATTGTTCCACAAAATCTGTGTTCAGTTTTGGGGCTTTTTCAGAGGTGATTGCATTGTTATGGTGTTATACTTATCAGCGGATTAGTCTATAGATAATTCATGCTGAATGTGGTGCTAGGAGGGGCCTCGTTGGAGGTAGGTCACAGGAGTGTAACCTGGGAGAGTATATTCTTTTTCCTGGCTTTTCCTCCTTTTGCTTTCCACTTCCTGGTTGCCACAAATTGAGCACCTTTCCTCTGCCATGATCTTTCTGAATCAGAGCCAATGGACCAAAAACAGAATCCCTGAACCAGGAGCCAAATTAAACCTCTCCTTCTGTAAGCTGTGGGTCTCAGTATTGTATCCCAGGAATGGAAACATTGATTAATACAGATAGCAAGTAGGAAGAATAGAGTGGTGCTTACATAATTCTAGGTTAAGTACACAAAGGTAAAGGAGGGATATTGGGATAACAGTGGCAGGTCTAGAAACTATCTGTACACAAAAATATGGAGTGATAGATAAAAATTAGAGAATTACTACAATGATACACATTTTGGAATGTAGTTTATTTAAATCCCTTAAAAAACATAACACTTTTCTGTACTATTATGACATTAACATGTCTATGCATATCTATTAGCTGAATTTCTTAAGCCAGTATTAATTTTTTGAAATAATTAGGTGAATCTAGGCAAAAGAAGCAATTTGTTTTACTGTTTCTTTTAGGGTTCCATATTCTTGGCCTAATACTTTGATTCAGAAATAAAAAAGAAAAAAAACTAGCTGAATCTGGCCCCATAGCTAAATGTATTTTGAAGCAAATGATTAGAACACATTTTAACAAAGGGTATTTACTTGCCACCCACTCAGAACTTACACTAGTTAAAATATGCATGAAAAGAAGACAGGATATAGCATAAAAAGCACCAAAAGCATAAAGAAAATTTACCTAAATATTGCCATATTTCTAAGTTTTCCCATATAGAACATAAGGTTTCTTTTATAAAGTTCCATACAAGTGCACACAAAGTAAAGTTTCTTCTATATTTTATTAACTTAATATAAATTCAGTCCCTTTGTAGCCTGACACGAGAACATTATATTCCTTCCTGCATAATTAATTATTTGTCTTTTCTCCTGTTGATCTCTACCCAATAATTACATTTTAAAACTCACTGATCATGGGTCAGTTCTGTCCTACACCCACCTCATGTTTGCTTTCTTCAGAACATTAAGAAAGGTGATGTGGGCTTTTGATTAATTCTGGCTCCCTAAACACATACAGTGGGGTAGAAAACAGGTCATTTTTGTTCACCATTTCAGTACTCTGGGCTAAGCAATGCCTGGCCCATAACAAATACCTACTAGACAACAGCAGAATGGGAAAATCCATGGAACTGGATGTTGCATGAAACAGTGTTGCGGCAAAAATCAGAAATAGGGTCATACTCCACAGGGGATCTAAAAACTCATTCAGAACAAATGGAGTTTTAATTAATTTTAATTTAGAATCAATTTGGACCGGTCATTGCCCCCCATTCCAGACCAGAGAATGTGGCACTTAACTGCCTTTGTTCTCACCTTATATACATTTTTGGTTTCCATGGTAATAGATTGGAATGTCTAGGCCTGGCCATAGTTGTTTACCTTGCACCATGTGACCAGGTCAGGCTCTGGCCATAATGATATATATACTTTAACAATTCAGGCAAGGAGAAGAATTCCAAGACAAAGTCAGAACTGCAAAGTTAACCCTTTACAACTCCTCCAGGATGTTTCTCAAGACACATTTTGAGGCTTGTCTATCTTAAAATGTTGTGCTAAAAGTCACTGCCCATTACAACAGGAGTCATCCTACATCGTGTCTAATTATCTTCAGAGAATATAAATATCCTAGAATGATTCAACTGAGTTATTAGCTTCTAAATTCTAAAATTCTAAATTCTAAGAGTTCTCATTGGGCACTCTATTTTCTCAGCTTTGGGAACAAGAAACAGATTGGCAAACTCTTGATGTTATTGCTTTTAAACACCATCTAATATGTAGCTGAAAAATAATTGCTGTTCTTAGAGGCACACTGAGGTAACTTTTAAATTTATTAACTTATTCTTCCTTTTCCATTCAAAAATATTTAAGAAGTATGTCATAATAGCTACTAGAGTAGAAACTAATAGAATTTCACCGTTTATCAAAGTTCTTTTTCACCACTGGCAATGCCTTCATAGACTGCCATGCCTGTTTGCCACTTGCCCTGCTTGAAGTTTCTTTCACTAGGGATCTGTATTATCTTTCTATAATATGCAGGTTGAAAAACAAATGTGAATTTTTACATGTTCCAGATGTATTTTCTTCATTAGGATCATAGAATCCAAGTTGATAACCAAAACAAAACACAACACCTATGCTTTTATTTTCTTGTGGAAATTTAAAATGACATCATGCTCATACCAGCTTCATGAGAAAGTGTCTGTGTTTGTTTCCTGTTGCACTTTTCCAAAAAAAGATGCTAAATATTAGGCACCAACATACAAACTTTCCATCAGATATATCAGAACTAACAATAAGGATGGAAGCTGGAATGCTAAAGATAAACAAACCCTATAAGCTATAGAGATTGAAGAGTTATTGAAGTTAGTAATTAAAAGTGGAGAGGGGGTATGTGAAATCTTCAACTGTGTGACAGGAATACAAATCTAACAATAGCAGTGAGAAGAAAAAAACCGAAAGAATGTACAGAAGAAATGCTATTTTTTTTCTAAGTATATGGAGACATCATTGGAAGGGGAGTCATTCAAGAAAGAGCAATCTAAGCATTTTGGAGAATTCTAAAATTATAGGAAGCATCTCTGGCACTGGAAGATAGAAGGAAATCTGCTGCTGGTCCTCTGGGAAGCAAACATCACAAGTTAGTTGGTTATATCTCAAAGGGCCCCTTTGAGCTAGGTGTGGTAGCCCATGCCTATGATCTCAGCTATTTGGAGGCTGAAGTAGGAGTTTCCCAAGTTTGAAGCCAGCCTGGGCAATCTAGTGAGCTCCTGCTTTGAAAAAAAAAATCAAAAGAGGGCTCAGGAAACAGCTCAGTGGAAAAGCATTTGTCTACCATGAAAGCTCCAGTATCTTACCCTCTAAAATTTTTTTTTAATAAATAAAAAATGTTACCTTGAAAGATTTATACTGCCTTCTTTCAATACATTTTTTAAAGTTGGGAACAGTATTTCTTAAATGAGGCAGTTCTGAATCAGGTAAACGTGTATGCTAACTTTTTCTTGAACATTGTGCTTGTTAATGGTTTAAATTTGTTTCCCATAATTCACATGCTGAAACCTTGAGCCTTAGTATGGTGGTGTCTGGAGACTGATCCTTTGAGAACTGATAAGTGTTACATGAAGTCCTGAGGGTGGAGCCCTCATGATGGTATCAATGTCCTATAAGAAGAAGAGACTAAATTTTATTTTAAATTTTCCTGGTTAGCACGTTCTCTCTCTCCATGAAACTAGGAAGAGCTCCTTATCAGGATCACTAGTGCGCCACTAAATACTTATCGGGGCACTAAAACTGCTGGCACTTTGATTGTGGTATTAATGGCCTCCAGAATGGAGAGAAAGATGTTTCTTCAGTTTAAACTGCCATATTTTGTGAGCTAAGAGAATGCTTACTCTATCAAAATGTCTGCCTTAGTCAACGTGGACTAATAAAACGGATCATTTATAAGGAACACACATGTATTTCTCATAGTTCTAAGGGCTGCAAGTCCAAGATCAAGGTATTGGTAGGGTTAGTATATGTTGGGGGTCTGGTCTATGCTTCCAAGATGGTATGTTGTTGCTGTATCCTAACATGGCAGGAAGTGACGAGTCCAAGGCCTGAAAGTGCTTTGTGTGAAATGAAGCCTTTTTCAATAGGGCCTTAATTGTCCTCATGAAAGAGGAGACCTCATCACCTGACAATCTACTGCAAGTTTCATCTTTTTATACTATAGCATTGGGCTTTTGACATGAATTTTGAAGTGGATACAAATCTGAAAACCACTGTGGAGTTCTGGGATTTTATTTGTGAATGAGGTAATAATAATTCCTTCACATAGTTTTAAGGATTATAGGAAACACTTGGTATATTACAGGAACTTCAGTCTGATAAAATTGCATTATTGGATGTCTTAGTCACTATTGTCATGGACAAAATGCCCAACACCTACAACTTAAAGGAGGAAAAGTTTATTTTGGCTCACAATTCCTCCATGGTCAACTGACTCCAATACAGAAATGGCACAGTGAAAGAGCCTGCTGTGGAGGAAAGCTGCTCACATTCTGGTGTCAGGAAGCAGAGAGAGAAGTGAGTAAACAGATAGGGAGGTGCACCATTTGAGTCCAGGCCAGTGACCCACCTCTTCCAGCCAGACTCGACTTCCCAATTTCACACTCAGCTCTGAACTCTAATCCAATCACCTTCCTAAATCTCTGCTTACTGTATGGGAAGTTGGGATCCAGGTAGAAAAGATAAAGGGCCCCACTGAGATTTCTTAAATAAACAGTTAAATAAACACCTGCTAGATAAAGGATAAGTAGAAAACCCAGAAATTATAAGGCTGGCCTGGCTCACTTCATGCCAAGACATAACTCCTTCCTCCTTACATCTTCAATTAAGTACACACACACACACACACACACACACACACACACACACTCACACACTCACAGACACACACACACTCACAGACACACACACACATACACACACACACACACTCACAGACACACACAAACACACACACACACACAAAGTGGAGAGGGGGAGGTCTATATCATAAAACCTCAATATATAAATCATACACTGCCGTGATCAGCTATTGTTTTGCTATTCTCTGCCTGCCAAGAACCATTTCTCCTCTGTGATGCTTATGTGCCACGCCACCCTGCCTTGGAGCCAGACAATTATGGACTGAAACTTCTACAACCTAAGAGCTAGGTATAATTTTCTTCCTTTAACATTGGGTATTAGAGATTTTTATCTCAGCAACAAGAAAAAGAACTAAGCATTTGGTATAGAGAGAAGCTGGGATTTTTCTGTGACTATACCTGACCATATCATATGGCTCAGGGGCCAGTGGGGCTAGCTTGTAGGAGGAGTTTGGAAAGGTTTCAAGATGCCAGTTGATAAAGTAGAGCTGGAATGCCTTATGTTGTACTTGATGGGAGATTCTGTTCAGAGACTAGAAGGCCAGCCTTGGGAGATTTCTGCTGGGAAGAAGGACTGTATTGTCTGCTGGATCTCAGATAATATATGGTATGTGTTGGCAGAAAGTTTTTCTGCATTTTTCTTATGTCCAGAGAATTTGCCAGACACTGACGTTAAGTGACTGATGAATAATCTTGCAGAAGAAATTTCAAGATAGTCTAATTTTGGGGCAGTGGCATGGCTACTGTTTGGGTCTTCTAGTGAGATCTATCTTAAAAATCAAGAGGAAAGAGACCAAGAGAATGATTTAAAACGTTGAATTTGACCAAAAAGGAAGCACTAGTAAAACTGTGAATTGCAAAGATAGAGCAGAGGAGATCTTGATTGCTGAGAAGGAACTGAAGAATAGAAAAGATGGCCTGAGATATCACATGAAATAGCAGGACTCCAGCCTTTGCAGCCTCAAAAATGCAAAAGTGAAAGACTTTTTCGAGCAGACAGCCACAGAGTACCATGTTCCAG
The DNA here is from genome assembly GCA_004027595.1 of Dinomys branickii. Lineage (NCBI taxonomy): Eukaryota > Metazoa > Chordata > Mammalia > Rodentia > Dinomyidae > Dinomys > Dinomys branickii. Next base: position 17,502 of record PVLD010020371.1, read on the forward strand.
AATGGTAGTGGCATAGGAAAGTTATTGCTCTGGTTTGGTTCATAGGCGCTCAACCTCTATAGTCGAGAGAAGAACCCTGGCTACTGATCCATCTGGCAGCAGACGTTGGCATCATCCATATAGTGTTGGTTTTAGGTCCATGAGAATGCAAGAGTTGTGGGTCAGGAGGGCTTCCACCAAGATTCATACAAAGGCCTGGGAACCAAGCAGTGTGCCCCAGAGAGGGGAATCTGTGAAGCTGTGAGTGTGAAACCAAAGGTGCGGTGGAGGCCCCAGAAGTTTAGAGAACCCAAGAATGCGGATCATCTGATGAAAACTGCAAGGAGGGGGCAGAGGTAGCCAGGAAAAATGCCTTGAGAGCTACAATCACCAAACGTGCCCTTCGGAGTTTACAACTTGCTACAGGTTTCCTGGAATGCTGACAGCGAAACTGGGATGTAATGTTTGTCCTGCTGGGTTTTGGTCTCACTTTATTCTCATTCTTCTCTATCCCATTGGTATCTTTGGAATGGGATGTTTATCATGTGCAATTATATGTTGAAGGTGTTTAACTTTTCATTTGTACAGGGGGTTGTAGCTAAGGGTTCGCCTTCAGTCTCAGAGGAGACTTTGGACTTGGGCTTTTCAGCAGTGCTGAAACGGTTAGGACTTTGGCAACTTGTATATAAGGACTAAATACCTTTTTATAAAGGGATGTGTATGAGTTTTTTAGGGGGCCAGGAATATTATGGCTTGTATCTAGATGTTTCTCCAAAGCCTCATGCAGTCATAGATGGCGCTTTTTCAGTGGTGGCTGGATCTTGGCTGTATGATGCTGGGATTGATTCATGGTGCAATGTTAGGCTCACTGGTACTAGTATGAAGGGTGTGAGTGCTACTTACCCTAGGTAGACTGGATAAGTTATAAGGGACAGAAAGAACTGCAGTTGTCTCTCGTCACTTTGTTACCTTCTGCCTATCACTGTTTCTCCTCTGTGATGACCTTCTGCCATGCCACCCTGCCCTGGAGCTAGCTCATTATGGACTGAAACCTTTACAAACTATGGTCTAAATAAAGCTTTCTTTCTTTATCTTTGGATGTTAGGCATTTTTTCTCAGCAAAGAGAAAAGTAACTAAGGCATTAACACCTAAATACACACTCATGTATATAAGTACATATGTATTTTATTATTTATATTAATGCATTAAAATGCACAAGTATCCTTCTTACTAATTTGGCCTTGAACATAACTCTGCTATAAATCTCATAAGATAAGCACCTAGACAGCACAAAGAGCTCCAAAAAGTGCTTATCCAAAAATGCATGCCTAGGCAATAAAAGGGGTAATGGCCGAATGAGAGGTCTCAAGGCCCAAAGTAGCCAATCACATCATAACAACTCTCATGGGGAAGAGCCCCTTGGTAGCCCTGTAATAAAATAAGCTTAGGACAAAGACCTCTGAGTGACAGATCTCGGCTCCTTACCTTGTTCTGACAAGGTAGCTATCCAGCTACTTATTTTTTCTCTTATTTTGAATAATTTTGCTTCCCATTTTTCTTCCCCTTCCAATAAAGTGAATTTTGTTTCTCATTCTAAATATATATCTCTAATCCTTTTATTGATGTAGGATTTTTCTTTTTTACAGATCCTGGATAAAAATCTACCTTCACAACATGTAACAGTGTGAGCACGAGGCCTCCAGGGGACACTCAGGATATAGACTGCAGTGCTGGACTAACAGGTTCAGTCTATCCTCCTAGGGTTTTTTAAAGTATGTCATGACTAGGAGCTCCTATAGCTCATGAAAGGATTACTTTTAGGTAGGAAAGTAAAAGTTTTGGTCAGAGCTGATGTTTACACTCCATCTGAAAATTGGATCTGTCAATTGAGGTGAATTATTTCATCATGAATATGATATGACAAGTAGGCTTTTTAGATGGTTTCTTCACTTATAGTTAGGCATACAGTGTCGTCCAGAAAGATGTAGTGTAGACAGCAGTGACATTCAAAGGGCTTTTTAAAGAGAGACCTCTGAATGTCCACACTTTGTCCTTTTATTACAGCTAGGTCAGGTCTTGGGCATGGGTGAATTTCTTGATCTTCCTAGGATTATTGCTTCACATTTAAGAAAGATCCAGGGCACAGGAAGGTTTTGTTCCTCTCTTCCAGCAGCAGGACTGAAACTTGGATAGGCTTCTCTAGGCTTCCTGTTTTTTCCTCAGACGTTAGCAGGTTCAGTCATTCCTTGGCACCCACAGGGGATTAATTCCAGAGACTTGGCAGACATCAAAATGTGTGGATATTCAAGTCTCTTATATGAAAGGACAAAGTATTTGTATGTAATTAAAGCATGTCCTGCCATGTATTTTAAATCATCTTTGAATTACTTGTATCTAAGACAATGTAAATGCTATGTAAATAGCTTTCTTATTGTATTATTTAGGAAAAGAACCTATGCACATCCAGTCATGATGAAATTTTTTGTTTTGTTATATTTATTTTTTTGAAATATTTTATTTTATGAATTTAAATTGTACAGCATTTTTTCACTTCTATTAATACACTTGCAGTACATAATGATCACACTGTAATGATTTCACTATGATTGGGGAACTCTATAAATTTCCTTGTTTAGTAAAACCCAAGGACTATTTACCATCAACAAAATAAATAACTAACAGTGATGCAGTTTGGTATTCACAAGCCAAACTGGCATGATTTTTACTAGAGATAACTGCACACTCTAATCTAATGTTTTATAATGATATCTGCTAATTTCTTAATATTGCTATATTGCATAAACTATCACTCCAAAACTTAGTGTCTTAAAATAAGGAGCACTTATTGTATTATAATTTCTATGTCTACAAAATCCAGACCTGTGTTGCCTCATTGCTCGTAGATCATGATTTTTCAAGAGGTTGCAGTCTTTTGCTATCCCTTTAAGACACTCTGGAGGTGAAGCCTGGACAAAGATCTGCTCCTAAGCTTTGTCAAGTGGTTCTTGGCAATATTTGGCTCCTTTTCACAGTGCTGAATCATGATGTGACAATTACCTTTTCCCAGACTGAGTGCTCTAGGAGAAAGCAAGAAAAACAGTGCCTACAATACAGTGTAAGACTGCATTCTGGAAAGTGATAACTCACCATGTCTACCATACAGTAATTCTTGGAAGAGAGTCGGTAAGTGTGGTAGCTCCGCTCTTGGGTGTGAATGGTGGAAGGTGGTATCACTGTGTACTGTTGTAGAGACTTCCAACCACATTAGCTGAGTTCCTACTTTTCACATGCCCATGTACATAGCTGGAATTGCTCAAATTTCCAAGAAGGTTTTTATTGCTTAAAATGTAATGTTGCCTTGAGCCAATTATGATGTGTTTGCCCAAATATGTGCAATCTATTTGTATACTTGACATTAGATTTCATTTATTGATAACTTTGTGTATTTACTTCTTTCTAACGGTTTTTAATGGCATTTTGTTTTTAAGAATTTTTTTGTTGTTATCACTGGAGTTCTTCCCACCTCCCTTGGAATAAAGACCCATAACAATGTTTGAGAAGCACTGACTGAAAAAGAAAAAAAAAAAAGAACAGAGGATTTAGTTCTTTTTCAACTTAGAGCCATGAACAGTAAACTATAGTTCAAATCTCAAGTATCTTTTCTTAGTCTAACTTTGAAAATACATTTGGTCAGGATTAGGGTAAAGTACCTTCCTTCCCAATATTGTAATTTTTTTATTATAATGTGGCAATTTAACAGAGTGAAGACATTAATTTTCTAAGTTTCTCCTGTAGATAAGATTTTAAATTGATAATAAAATCAATGTTGATAGCTAAAAGGAATATCTTAGAGATGATTTACTGATTTTCTCAATTTATACAGAAAATGAATCTCTAAAAGCTTCAGTTTCAATGCTATAGTTAGAGATTTTACGAACTCTAACACAGATTGAGCATCCTAAATGTGAAAATCCAAAACCTGAAATGTCTCAAACTCTAAAACTCCTCAATGCTAATGTGTTATCACAAGTCAGGTAGCTCAATAAACACGAATTTATTTCATGTATATAAATATTAATATATTGTATAAAGTTAATCTTGAGATACGTGTATAAGATATATTGCAATGTAAGTGAATTTCTTGTTTAGGCTTGAATCCCATCTTCGAGGTATCTCATTGTGTATATGCATATATTTCAAAGTCTGAAAAAATCTGAACTGCAAAACACTTCTGGCTCCAAGCATTTCAGAGAAGCGGTATTCAACATGTTGTGTGAAACCAAACTGATGATCTTTCCTGGCAAATATGCTCTGCCTTCCGGTCAGTCACAAGATACAAGTCCATGTGACACACCTATCCATCTGTCCATCCCTCATGAAGTCTTATTTCATTTATTGTACTCAGAGTAAACCTTGGGATCTATTGATTTTTCTCTCTTCCTACTGCCACCGTTCAGGTCCAAATTAGCCAGAGCCTACATTCTAAAGTTCTCTTCCTTGCTGCTGTTCTTGTTCCTTTATATTCTAAACTCATTAGGCAAAGAAATTCTTCTGAATTTCAAATCTGATGACTTCAGTTAATTTCCATCAAATTGCTTTTGACATTAAGAACAAAACCACATACAAATCCCACAAGGTCCTGCAAGATCTGGCCTCTCCTTTAATATATGGGACATTTCTTTCCCATATCTAAGGGAAAGTCTTTAGCTTTAAAGTACTCTTGTTACCTCGGGGCCTTCCCTTAAGGTCTTCCTTCTGCTTGGACCAACTTTCCCTGAATGTCATACCGCACATCTGTTATCACTCCTACCAGCAATCATCTTTTGCCCCCTTAACACAGTCAAGTCCTCCTACATTCTAGTGCACTGGCCACATTTTATCATTACAGTCTTATTTGTTCATTTGATTGGCTCTTTCCTTCCCCATCAGATCATTGGTATCATGAGCTCTGGGAGAGTGAATGTATTGTGCATTCTATTGTGTCAGTATCTGACACAGAATTTGAGTTGTGGAATGACACACTGGGAAATATCTACATAAATTAATCCTTGGACTTTAGATTCAGGTCTTTTACCCTCTGGCCTAGTGTAATTTGTGTCACATTTTGTTGCCATTTCCTTTCTTCTTAAATGAACATATCTAATTTTTAATTTTAAAAAATGAAAGGACATACAAATTTTAACTTCACACTTTTAAAATGAAGATGAGTGATAAATGAAATAAAAAGCAAGGTCAATTGTTCAAAATACAATTTTGTAAATGAAAAAGTTAAGCATACACAAGTCTCATAGCTAAAACATATGTGTTGGGAGTCACTGGATCTGGAAATTGGCCACATGTGTTAGGGCAGGACAGAGCTAGAGTGCCTCAAGCAAAGCTACCTCAGTCTTGAGAAAGACTTCCTGCCTGGACAATTACAGTCATTGGTTGCCAGACAACATTACCTGTCATGATCCTGATTTTGCAAGAATATAAAATATATGCCCCTACTGTTGAAGTCAGCCTTCTTGCTTATCAAGTAAGAAGTGACTCCACCTGACCCCAGTGACTGTCTCTTGTCTTTATTTTCTGAATCCTATTGCTGTTTTCTCCTGGGAACAAGCGATCACTGAGTCCTACACATATGGAAGGATATAGAAGGACAAAGAGTGAAAATGAAGAATGTTCACAAAATAGAAGTAAAGACTACACGTTAGCTGGGCCTGGTGATGCACACCTATAACCCCCGTGCTTTGGAGGCCGACACGGGAGGATCACCATGGGCTTGAAGCCAGGCTGGGCTACATGGGGATTTCAAAGTCAGCCTGCATTACAAGTGAGACCCTGTCTTGAAACAACAGTAAAAACAAAACATTCACACCACACATGACGCTGTAAGTTGGCCGAGGGAAACACACTGTTCGCCGCAACAACACATGTTAGAAGGAGACGGGGGGACACAGAGGGAGCGCGTCGGGCACTGAGGGCGGCGCCCCTGAAGAGCGAGCTCTAAAATGAAGCTCGTGGGCTTGTCACTTCTTCCTGCTTTAAAAGTTGTAGAAAAATTCATTTTGTTGACACTTGATTGTGGCATTCCCCCCGCCAAAGATTAGCTGAATGTAAGGACAAATAATTTGCTTGACCTACTAACCTAGTTAGGTTATTAGAGTCCACTTTGGGCGATGAAATAATTTCCTATGATTCACATTCAACTGGAATAAATATTTTATCATTTTTTTGACAAATGAAAAAACATCCTCCTTGAAAGTTATGAATGCATGGGATCCTGCTTTTCCCTCTAGAAACAAATAAAAAAAAAGAGTGCCCCAAAGTACTTGGAAAGAATGGAGTCCAAGCTCTTTCAGAAAATGGATGAGCTCTGCATCCCACACCTGGGTGGAAGCATGCATTTTAGTAACATCTCGAGTAGAATTGTGCTCTTTTAAGCTTGGTAAAGTAAAGACTTGCCTAGATTATGTGTAGTTGTGTAATGCTTATGGAGAATAATTGCTCAGCCAACAAAAATTATTGTTATGCAAGTATTTACAGGTACCAATTCAATACACTTGCAAATCTATGGAGAAGTAATATCAACAGATACATATAATTAAAAATGCTTATTTTGGGAAAAGGAAAACTATGCATCTAAAGAAAAATACTTTATCTTTTCTATTTCATGCAAAAATCTTTGCTATTTATGGCTTAAATCATAAAAAATTGATGTCAGAGAAAAAATTTTCAATGAGAGTTATATTTTTCTGTTAATTTATAATGAAACTTGCTTGGATTTTATCTTACACTCGTATGCACATTGTACCTTTAGGAAACAGGTAGATTAAATTAATAATATTTTAATTAAAAATGAGCTGGGGAAAAATTTATCTTGTCATTTTATAGCAAAATCCTTCAAGATATAGTTTATGATACATGAACAGTGTTATGTTAGTGATATTATTGAACTATAAAGCAATAATATTATTCATTGTAAGTTACATACAGATTTTTACATTTTACCATCTTAATGCACAAAATAAAGATCATAATTCATTATCTTACTGGGTTTTGAGGATTTATAGACTATTTAATGAATATCTTAAGCTCTATATAAATTAGTATTATAAGAAGCAGCTTTTATTAATGACATTTATGACTACAGCATTTAATAAAAAGAAACAAATAGAAACCTTCCAGTGCCATAGTATAATGTGATTTGGGTTTCATGATTGTCTCCAGGGATGTTCTTCATCTACAGATCCTTTCTCTGTTGCTTGGGAAAGCAGAGCTTTCCATCTTGCCTCTGTATTCCTTCAGCACAAACAAGGGGACAAAGTACACAGTCATGGTTGAAAAAAGCACAACAAATAAAATAGGAAATACGCTTTAAAATTTTTAATTAGTATATGTTTGCAATGCACAATGAATGCATTCATGGTGAGTTTAGTGAAGTAAAAAATTGGTCTATTGTTTAGGATGATCTTCTGCCTTATCAGATGGCAGCAGTTTCTGCCCCTGTGGGGCACATTCCTGCTCCCTCCTCCCACCTGGGCTGCATTTTGATTTGATAACAGGGCAGGTGCATAGCTCTCTAATGTACTGGCAGTAGGAGCCGCTCTTCTCCTCCTCCCCTGCTGTACTGGGACCTCACTCCCTAACCTGTGGTGCCCATCTGCACCTCCCTCATCCTTGGCTAGACCCTCTACCCGACTGAGGCTGACCAGATGGCCAAAGTTGTAAACCTGTCATTTTCGGGTCACTGTCTTTGAGTTGTTTATTCCCACCAGAAACTCTGTAAAACCCTTTATAACACTGTCTCTAGGGCTCAGAAGTTAGAAAGTAGCAGTTTCTCTGTGCCAGGCTAGCCAAATAAAAGCTTTCTACACTGCTCTGGAGTGCATGCTTGGTTTCTGGAAAAATCTGGCATTCTGTTTTCCACCTTATTAGTACATATATTTATCACATTTTAATTCCTTTTTCTTCCCCTTTTCCTCCCCATATATTTTTTTAAACCAGGAATCGAACTCAGGACCACATGCTTGCCAGGCAGGTGCTATGTGGCTATGATTTTGCTTATTGTAAAGTACAGTACAGTACTATAGTTTTATGTTTTGTTATACAGTACAGTACTGCATATAAGAGTTATGCAAATAAGGTGGGCGTGGTGGTGCACACCTGTAATCCCAGTATTCCGGAGGCTGAGGCAGGAGGATCGTTGTGAGTTCGAGGCCAGCCTGGGCTACAAAGTGAGCTCAAGGCCAGCCTGAACTGCACAGCGAGACTTTGTCTCAAAGAGATAAAAAACAAATAAACAAAAAAGAGTTATGCAAATAGAAGCAAAGTCATCGAGCTTGATTATTTTACCATTTCTTTACTTTTACCACTTCTTTGTTTTGAATATTGTAATGTACATAATATATTCAACTCCTCATTTAGTGACCAATTAATTTAACAACCTAGTCACAGGGACAAAAGCCAACCTTTGCACAAGAAATGTCAGTATTTAGGTAAAACAAAGATTGATTCTAACTATTGATTTGCAAAAAACCATAAGCATGCTACCAAATATAATTTTATTGTCTACAAAATAAGTAAGTATACTGACTGAAATACTTTCAATAAATTCCTTGTCAGTTTTTGAAATTACATATGTAAGATTTATAAAACTATTTTCTAAGTTTTTAAGCAAAAATATATCTATAAATCCCATGAAATTTATCCAAAAAAGAAGATTAGAAGCATTGTCATTTTGCTTAGCTGTCCAAGGTTTAAGTAGGCTAGTAATTGGTGTTTTTTTTAATTAATCAAATTTATATCTGCATTGGTGGTTTTGGGCACTAAGATAAGATACCCAACACACGTACTTAAAGGAGGGGCAGTTTTACTTGCTTATGATTTAGTTTTTGATGGGTCAGCCCAAGGCAGAGAAACAATGTGAGAGAGAACTGCAAAGCAAAGTGCTTAGTTCATAGCTGCCAGGAAGCAGAGGAGGGAAAAACTACCAGAACAGCAGTGAAAGACTGACAGAGACCTCAAGGCTATGCCTCCATGATCTTCCCAGATACACCTAGAAATGTGCTACACCAACCCCAGGGGCAGATCCCAAAGCCAATCAAGTTGAAAGTACCCTGAGACATCTCATCATTTTCAACTTGCTACCAAACATATCTCCTCAAACATACTGTCTTAATTACTTTTCTCTCATTACTGAGACAATATACCCAACACCCCATGTAAAAGGAGGTAAGGTTTACTAGCTCACAGTTTGTGGAGGTTTCAGTTCATAATCAGATGGCTGCAAGGCAGGGTGTCACAGCTTAAGGCAGCAGAAGACAGCAAAAGCAACAAGAACATAAAAGGGGAGATCAAGCCCCTTTTCCTTCCCTGTATTGTAAGCAAGTTACCTCCCACCCCAGGGTGAGTGCAGCACTCACATGATCTCTCAGTGCCCTCTTGCACAGAATGAAGATGTTTGCCAAGTGAGCACACTGGCCCTGTGCTGAGTCGGGTCACTTAGGTGAACTTCTAAACTTCTCAAATTGACACAATGTATCAACCATTACACTTAATCAAAAAAGATAACAGCAACTTCGTAATTCTGCTTAACATAATACAGTGATTCTATGCACAATCAGAAGCACAGTAATTCCTTCATTTCCCAAAGTCTCAATGGTTCCAGCATTTTTCAAAAATCTAAGTTGAATCTCTTCTGAGATTCAAGGCAAACTCTCTTAGTCTTGAACCTCTGTAAAAATCAAAAACAAGTTACATAATCCCAAGGTACAATGGCACAGGGTAAACATTCCCATTACAGAAGGGGAGAATAAGAGGATATTGAAAAGGTCAGACCAAAGCAAGAATGAAATTCAGCAGGGCAAACATTAAGTCCTGTAGCTCCATATGTGGCATCCAGGGCACATGGCAGCCAAAGTGCTTTGTTGACCGCACCCCTATGACCTTATTAGTTACAGCTGTATAGCCTCTTTCTGGGGCTGGCTGCGTTCATGACCTGCGGTTTTCTTCAGGAGACATTCCATATTCCTGGAATTTCCACAGCCTGTGGTCTCCACTGTGCCACTAGCTTCATTCCCATGACTTCATGCATTGCTTTCTTGAGGGCACCTTGGCTGGGCTCCTGGGCTTCCTTTGAAATCTGGGTGGAAGCCTCCCTGACCCCACAGGTCTTGCACTGTGCATGCCAGCAAAATTAGCATGATGTTGTAAATGGAAGCAGTATTTAGGCCTCCTTGGAAAATGACTGCTGCAGCCTCTGAGTGTCCAGGTAATTGAGCACAGTGAAAGAAATTCTGGGGTACGAATTCCCTATAATGCCTTCTTGAGCAGGAGTGCCAGGGACTCTCTTCTGAGAAAGAGGTCTTGACATTGTTGCACCCTTGATTTGCTGCTTCCAGAGATGCTTTCAAGGCATATTTCTTTTCGTTTCCCTTGGTTTCTTTTTAATGGCATCAATCTCCTTTACAGCCACACTTTCCTTGGCTCTAACTTTACACATGGTTTCTTTTGGGCCCAAATTTAAATTTTCAAAAATTTCTGTTCTGGTTTTCATCCTCAATTTTTCTACAAATCAGGGTTATTACACCCAGCAGTGTCTGTGTTGCAGCTGGACTGTCAGGGTGTCTTAAAATTTCCTTTAGTAGATTATTTAGTCTACCACCCTTAATAGGTCTCCTGCAAAGTCTCAGTATATGAACAAAATGTAGACAAATTTTCTGTCAAAGCATAACACACATTGTCTCTAGCCCAACCATTAATGGAGTTATTTCCACTGAAACCCCCTGAGCATGGACTTAACTCTGTGCATTCCTATAAAAATTCTGTTTTTCTGAGCTCTGACCTGTATCACACATGAACCACTGCTCACAATATTCTAGAGCTTATCCAGCCCATGCCTCCAGACCTTCCCACGCTCTTCCCATGAACCAGTTCCAAAGGCTTCTAAACCGTTTGGTCTGGTATAGTCATAGTTACCATCCCCACTCCCCATTTCTCTGTTACCAATTTCTGTCAGTAACTGTCCAACCACTGGAACAAAATATTCAATACCTGCAATTTAAAAGAGTTTATTTTGTCTCATTGTATGTTAGTCCATGGTCAGTAGGCTCTGAGGCAGAAATAGGAAGGCAGAGGGCATGACAGAGGTAAAGGTGTACAACCCTCAGAATCCAGGAATCACAGAGAGGACCCTGATTGAAGAATATACCTTTCTAGGTCACATCCTCCATGACCCACCTCCAACCAGGGCCCACCTCCTGAAAGCATATTCAGCTACTGAATTCATCAAGGGTTCATCCTCTGATCAGTATTGCTCCAAATGGTCTAATTAGTTTCCACACACAGGAGACTTTAGGGGGACATTTTAGATTTCAACCATAAAAACAACCAGTGACTTGCTCTGAGCAATATTAATAAAATGGAACACTAGAGAACTTCTTGTTTCTTTTAAATTTGCATAACTAAGTCCCAAACCTGGTGGTCTACTGCCCTCTACCATCTTGGGGTAAGTCTGACACCCAGGAAAATTAGAGTCCCTAGAGAAGTTTGGCGAGCTGCCTGGGAAGCGTGTGGCTCAGTGCTTTCCCTTTGACATCCAAAACGACAAGATGTAGGAGCAAAATACAATTTCAGAACTCAATTCCACCCAGAACAAGTCCAGGAGACAGTGACATAGGAGAACTTGGAAGTCACACACCTGAAATCTCTAAAATGATAGCAACTGAAGTAAAGAAACAAGTCCATCAGACCATAGAAGAAATCAGATCAGAAATAATCTCCCAGGTAAAAAAAGAAACGACATCAATAATGAAAGAACTGCTCATCACACTTAAAGAATACATATATAAAAATAGATGAGCACAGGAAAATGATAGAAACATTAAATGAACAATACAGGATAGAACTAGAATGCATGAAAAAGATACAAAGAGATAGCCAGGAAATCAAAACTTTCATTGAAAGCTGGCAAAACTTCTTGAATGAAGCTAAAGATAGAATTTCAGATCGTGAAGATGGCATTGCAACCAATGATCATGAAAGATCTCTTAAAAATAACAAAGAACCATGAAATATCAATTCAACAACTGCAAGACAATGCAAAAAGAAACAACTTAAAATTAATAGGTGTCAACAAAACAGCAGGAGTCAAACACAAATGACATAAAAAGAATATTTGCAGAAGTAATAGAAGAAAATTTCTCAGGCATAGGGGATACTATTGTAGAAGGTATGGTTTTCTTAATTTCTCTTTCAGTGTGTTTGTTATTTGTATATAGGAATGCTATGGATTTTTGAGTGTTCACTTTGTATCCATCTATGCTATAGCATTTGTTGATTAATTCTAGGTGTCTTCTAGTGGAGTTCTAGGGGTCTTCCATGTGGGGTATCATGTCATCTACAAATAATGATAATTTCACTTATTCCTGTCCTATTCTTATTCCTTTTATATATTTCTCTTATCTAATTACTTAGTCTAATCCCTGATATGAAATTATAATACAAAGCTACTGTGATAAAATCAATATGGTACTGACAAAAAAAACAGACATGAGGTTCAGTGGAATAGACTGGAAGATGCAGCTACAAACACACTCAGCCACCTTATCTTTGACGAAGGGGTTAAACATTTTCACTTCAAGAAAGATAGCCTCTTTAATAAGTGGTGGTGGAAGAACTGGCTCATCACATACCAAAGACTGAAACTAGACCCATGTCTATCACCATGCAACAAATTCTAGTCAAAATGGATTATAGGTCTAAATATTAAAACAGAAACACTAAATCTACTGGAAGAGAAAGCAGGTGAAAATCTTGAAGACATAGGGATAGGCATAGAGTTCATGAACAAAAACCAAACTGTATTGGAAATACTTCAAAGAATCAACAACTGAGATTTCATCTTACTGAAAAGTTTTTGCACATCCAAAGAAATCAACAGCAGGGTAAAAAGAAAACATACAAATTGGGAAAAATTCTAGCATGCTGTCCCTGGGACAAAGGACTCCTATCAAGAATATATAAAGAATAAGAAAACAGCCCCACCCCAAATTCAAAGACCCAATACAAAAATGTGCATCTGAGATGAACACACACTTCTCAGATGAAGAAATACAAATGGCAAATAAATATATGAGAAAACGTTCAACATCATTAGTCATTCATGAAATACAAACTAAAATAACACTGAGATTTCATCTCCAGTAAGAATGGCTATCATTAAGAAATCAACCAATAACAAATGCTAGTGAGGCTGTGGATGTAAAGGAACGCTTCTCCACTGCTGGTGGGAATGCAGACTGGTAAAATCACTGTGGAAATCATTTTGGAGATTCCTCAGTAAACTAGGACTAGCAGCTGCATTCAATCTAGCTATCCCCCTTCTGGTTTTTTTCCCAGAAGAACTGAAAACATATCACAGCAATATATGTGCACCCATATTTATAACAGTGCAATTTGTTATAGCTAAATCATAGAAGCAACCGAAATGCCCATCAACCAAGGAATAGATAAAGAAGTGGTGGTATTTTTACATAATGGAATATTATTCAGCCTTAAAGAAAGATAATCTCAAGGCTTTTATAGGAAAATGGACACAACTAGAGGACTTCCGGGATGATGGCGACCGGGTGAGCAGCAAAGGAGGGATCCTCGCTGACAGAGTCCCCCAGCTCGTGACAGGCTTGGCGAGTGCGAACACTGGGACCTTGGCTGGGAAGTTCAAACTGAACATGTTTCTCTGCACTGCCGGAGATGCAGCAGGTTGGACCAAATTGCCGGGGCGAGACGCGGGAAAGACTGGAGCGCTGGGAACCAGAGACACTCGGTGCCGCGGACGGGTGGCGGCTCGGCTGGGTCCGAGCTCCCCACGGGCACAGGAGGCTTGGTCCCTCCCGCCTCCTGACCCTGCGTGGCTCACCAGCAACAGCGGCCAAAAATCGGCTTTTTAGCGACTGCAGCGCAGGGCGGTCTCGGAACCCATGCTCCTGGGGCAGGCTCCGCAAATCTGAGCAGTGAAACGGGATCCCGCTCCGGTCCTGGCCCCGCCGCCAAAGCCCTCAGCGGCCTGCAGTCCGCGGCCCGGCATGAGGAGCACAGAGGAGCGGAGCATCCCGCTCCCTCCCCCAGACCCGGAGAGCGCGAGAATTGCCACTTTGGAACCTTCCAGCCCGCACGGATAAAGAAACGGGTGAGCCATCTGCGCGCTGTGACCTGATCACCAAGTGGGGGAGATCTGTCCCCATACCTGCAGGGAACCCTGGGCGGGCAGGGGAGCGGATTTACATGTCCCACCAAGGTCTTCTGGTAGGGAGTAGCCCACCCCACAAACCAGCAGCTGAGCAGCCTTTTAAGCGGAACTCTCAGCAGAAAGCTTAACGGACATTCTCCCGAAGAGAAGGAGTCATTGGAGCAGCCTTTGCAACAGACCTTTGCCTGGTGAACTGCCTGGGTAATTTATTGCTCAATATTTTGAATCTGTTACCCCAAAATGGGAAGACAGAAGAACAAAACACAGTCTCGGAACTCAACCCCACCCACAACAAGTCCTGGATGCGAGGATATAGGGGAACTAGGAAGCCACATACCTGCAAATTCTGAAATGACTGCATCTGAAATAATGAAACAACTCCAACAGGCCATAGAAGAGCTTAAAGCAGAAATAAGCCACATACCTGCAATAATCTCTCAGACAAACAATGAACTGAAAACTATAATGGAAGAAATGTTCCGTACACATAGAGAAGAAATAGATAAAAGATTAGAAGACAGTAGGAAACAAATGGAAACGTTACAAGAGCAATTTAGGAATGAATTACCAAGAATGAAACAGGCCCAAAGAGATTGCCAGAAATTGAAAACTTCCATTGAAAGCTCGCAAAACCACTTAAATGAAACCAAAGATAGAATTTCAGACCTTGAAGACAGCATGGCAGCATATGAGCGTGAAAGGAAGGATCTCATAAAATCATCAAAAACACAAGAAAAATCAATACAACAGCTGCAAGATGAGGCAAAACGAAATAATATTCGAGTAATAGGAGTCAATGAAACAGCAGGAGACAACTCAAATGATATAAAAAGAATATTTGCTGAAATAATAGCAGAAAATTTTCCAAACAAGGTAAAACATACTGAAGTACAGTTAACCGAGGCATATAGAACCCCAACGACCCATAACCCAAGGAAAACCACGCACAGACATGTAATAGTCAAGATCCCAGATACCCAGCAAAAGAACACAATATTAAAAGCTACTAGAGAAAAGAAACAGATCACCTATAAAGGAAAACCCATCAGAATCACAGCAGACTTCTCAACGGAAACCGTGAAATCAAGAAGAGCTTGGAGCGAGATATTACAGATTCTGAGACAAAACAACTTCCAACCCAGACTGATGTATCCTGCAAAACTATCCTTCAAATTCAATGGAGAAATAAAATATTTCCATGACAAAGAACAACTGAAGAATTTCATGAGTGCCAAACCAGCATTGCAAACAGCACTAAAAGATATTCTAGACAAAGTAAAAAGAGACCACAATCCCAAGAACAACGATAGAAATAATCCCCTAAACAGAAAAAGTAAGTAAACAGACAGCAAAAGAAGGAAAACAACAACAAGTAAATAACATGACTAGAATAAGCCAACATATAACCATTATAGCCATTAATGTAAATGGCCTCAATTCACAAGTCAAAAGGAAAAGATTGGAAGAGTGGATTAAGGAACACAGTCCAACGATATGCTGTATACAGGAAACACATTTTACTCAAAAGGAAATCCACAGGTTGAAAGTTAAAGGCTGTAAAACAATTCTCCATGCAACAGGTCCCCAGAAAAAAGCAGGGGTAGCTATTATGTTTGCAGGCAATGTAAACTTCAAACCAAAAACAATCAAAAGAGATAAAGAAGGCCATTACATACTAGCTAGGGGAAAGCTGCAAAAGGAAGAAGTAACAATTCTAAACATTTATGCACCAAACAATGGAGCACCTAACTTTACAAGTCAAATCTTAACAGACGTGAAAAATCAAATAACTAACAACACTATTGTAATAGGAGACCTAAATACCCCTCTGACGCAAAGAGATAGGTCAACTGGACAGAAACTCAGTAAAGAAATAAGAGACCTGAACCAAAAGTGTGAACAAATGGACTTAGTAGATGTATACAGAGTGTAGGTAAAAATCTTGAAGACATAGGAGTAGGCAGAGACTTCATGAACAAAAATGAAACTGCAAGGGAAACACTTCAAAGAATCAATAATTGGGACCTCATCCAACTGAAAAGTTTTTGTACATCTAAAGAAATCACCAGCAAAGTAAAAAGAAAACCCACAAATTGGGAAAAAAAATCCTAGCAGGCTGTCCCTCAGACAAAGGTCTTCTATCTAGAACATACAAAGAATTAAAAAACATGTACGTGTCCAAATTCAAAGACCCAATCCAGAAATGGGCATCTGAGATGAATACACACTTCTCAAATAAAGAAATACAAATGGCAAATAAATATATGAGAAAATGTTCCACATCCTTAGTCATTCGAGAAATGCAAATAAAAACAACATCGAGATTTCATCTCACCCCAGTAAGACTGGCCAGTATGAAAAAATCATCCAATAA
>PVLD010020372.1:0-34058 GCA_004027595.1 Dinomys branickii
CTCTGTTGGGAGTCGCCGGGGGGCTGCGCCGGCTCGGGAGGTGGGAGGGATCGAGGCGTCCGTGCTCTCAGGGCGCTAGGACCCAGCAAATCCTTCTCTCCGCTTCCGGCGGCGTTTGTGGCCCTCTGTGCGGCTCGCCCGACACACGCGAAACGTGGGATTGCCGGGCGTCTCCGCCGCTAGCAAGCCGATCTCTGTCGCGAGTCGCGGGGGGCTGCACCGGCTCGGGAGGCGGGAGAGCCCGAGGCGGCTGCGCTCCCACTGCGCTTGGACCGATCCCAGCTTCTTCCCCGCGGGGATCGTCCCTGGCTCCCAGCGTCTGGGGCTTTCCCACGTCTCGCCCCGGCAGCCTGGTCCGCCCTACCACATCTCCCCCGGCATCTCAGAGAAATACGCCCAGTTTAAACTTCCCAGCCGAGGTCCCGGCATTCACGCTCGCCAAGTCTGTCTCCAGCTGGTGGTGTTTATTAAGGAGGTTCGCTCCCTTGCTGCTCACCTGGTCGCCATCTTCCCCGGATCCCAAAGCTTTGTATTTTTAAAAATTTAAATACATCCTGAGTTGATGCTTGTAAATTGCTTATGGTGAGTAGCTTTATGACTAGTATTTGAACCCTTATGAAATGACTATTTCTCAGAAGTGTCTTCCAGTATACCTGGGTTTTGAGTTTTGAGTTTGTTGCAAAATACTACCTCTTCAATTTATTGAGAATAAGAAATTGCTGCCTACTTGGCCCACCGCATGGTTTTTTGGCACTGGCATATTGTATTGTTTTTGACCCTTGGACTATCTCAATCTTGGCATTCCATGAAGAACAACTGATTAGTAGGACTGTTACCTTGGCTAAAGTGATATACACAGCAATAACAATAGTATCAAACACAGTCTTGAAAATTGACAAACCGAAGCAACAGTGAAGTTATCACCTTACCATATGAACTACATTTGTGTTTATGTAATGAAGTATTGTATGTAGTAAATAATCCCTCAGTAAGGCAAATTTATCCTTGTGGAGAAAATTTGAAAGTGTTTGGGTGAAAATCGAGAAATAGAAGAAGAGGAAAAGATTAGAAGCAAGGCTGGTATTTAAGGGAAGAGAATCCAAATTTGGCAAATCTGTGAGAAAAACAGAAAAGAAAGAGAAAAGGAAGAAATAAAAACAAGAACATAATAGAGCAACAGTCACAAAAAACCTAGAAACTGTGCTCATAGTCATATAAAAATAAGAATAAACAGTCAAGAAAAATAAAAACTAAAATAATATAAAACAACAAAAGAGAAAAAAGAAGGAGAAAATAAAAAAAATTTCCACCTCAAGGCATGTGTCTGTTGCTACTGGGAGACAACGTAGGCAGCCAGAGTCAAGATCCATGTTGATTAAGCCCAGTAACCCAGGCATAGCTTTACCACAAGATATTGGATAATCCCAGAACACCTGCATCTTTAGTTCCATTGTTCCTCACATTGCTATGTACCAACATTTGGGCATCAAATCTTAGATAGCCTCTTTCTCTGCTTCTTGCCATCATCTTCCTGGAACTCTATAAATGTTATTTTAAATTTTATTTTATCTGTACCTGTTTGCAATACATGATGTTTACCTTCACCTTAGGGAGTAAGTGCACACACATAGCATACCTTGAATCAGATGTACTATTGTAAATAGTTACTGCCCATGGTGATTAGAAATGGTATTTAAACTTTTAGGTTTATAATTTTGCAAAGTGGATCCATATTTTACAAGATTATCCAAGTTTAAAAAACAAGTAAGCTATATGGAGGTGAAGAGGCACTGAAGTTAATCATTCTTTTCTATATTATCTATTTTAATAAAAGCTTAGGTAGTTGTTCAACAGTATATGGTAAAATGTTTCTGATATTATGATGTCAAATACTGAGAATCCAGTGTCAGAGAGAATTTTAAACATTTTGATACCCAGATTGATACAAAATCTGTACTGAATATTGGTGCTTTGAATATGTTTTGTTTGTTCCTCAACCTTGTTACATAATAAAGCTAAAGTTTTATTTATATTAAAATTATTTTGTATGTTGGATATAGGGATGGGGTGGGTACCAAGGAAGAAATAATTCCACAGCCTCTCCCCAAATGTCGTGCTCTCTTCAACACTCTTCCTTACTGAGGAAAAGGCCTGAGCTGGTGCTTTCCAGGGAAACTGGGTCCTAGGCATGAAACTCCTCAGCTTCCCACCCCCTCCGTACAGCCTGCCCTCTCTACCTCTGCATCATTTATCCTTCGCTCATCCTGGAGCACAGAGTATCTCTGAGGTGAGTTTCATTGCCTGAGCCCTCACGCTGACATTCTTGGACCTTTCCAGAACTGAGTCCTAACTGCCCAATCCAAGTGAATATTATTTCTGTTTTCTCTTTATATCCCTAGTGGAATTTGACCCTGTCAACTGCCTATTACAGCCACAGAACCTGTTTTTGTTCTATTTCTTAAAGAGTCATGATGCCTGGGAATGAGTCTTCCATAACAGATTTCATCCTTGTGGGGCTCTTCCCTAAGTTCCGGCATTCCGTTATTCTCAACTCCATGATCATCTTTGTGTATATCTTTGCCTTCCTGGGAAACATGCTTCTGGTTGTCCTTATCTGGGGGGATTCTCAACTCCATACACCCATGTGCATTCTCCTCAGTCAGCTTTCCCTCATTGACTTGACGTTAACATCCACAATTGTCCCAAAGATGGCTTTCAACTTTTTCACAGGAGAAAGGACCATTTCATGGATTGGCTGTGGAACACAGAGCTTCTTTTTCCTGATGTTGGGAATGTCAGAGTGCCTCATCTTGACCCTCATGGCTTATGACCGCTACGTGGCTGTCTGCAACCCACTCTGCTACCCCATCATCATGAACCCCCGTATCTGCCTGCAAATGGTTGCTGGGTGTTGGGCAGGAGGCTCATCAAGTTCCCTCATTCACACTGTTTACCCCATGCATTTTCCTTTCTGTGGGTCCAGGGAGATCCACCACTTCTTCTGTGAGGTTCCAGTACTCATCAAGTTCTCCTGTGAAGACACCTCAGTGTACCAGTCAGTGGTGGTGGTGACAAGCATTGTACTTCTCGTTGTCCCTTTCAGTCTCATCACAGCTTCCTACACACTTATCTTCCTCACTGTCTTTAACATGAACTCAGTCAAGGGCAGGAGAAAAGTCCTGGCCACCTGCTCTTCACATCTCACAGTGGTAAGTCTCTTCTTTGGTCCAAACATCTTCATCTACATGACTGTCACTTCCTCACACAGTCCAGAACAGGACCAAGCACTCTCTGTTTTTAGCAACATCCTTACACCCATGTTGAATTCCATCATCTACAGCTTGAGGAACAAGGAGGTGGTAGCAGCTCTCAGGAAGCTGACTGGGAGGTGTGTAGAGTTTTAGCAGATGAATCACCAATTGGTGTGACAATAACATACTTATGACCATAGATAAAGCTACAAATCAAAGTTTGAAGACAAAACGTGTGGCTTCAGGAAACCAAGATGACTTTATGTAAATGGAATTTCTCAGATATGATTTTTCAGACCTCCAGTGGAGACTTACAAACTTTTCTCGTATATATCATTGGGTCATTATTAAGTTAGGAAAGTATTAATAAGATTCTTTATTACTTTCTAAAATTAAACCTAGTATGAAATCTCTGAAATTATTAGACATTGCCAACAAATAAAAGCTCATGTTTGAATTTCAATGAGCATAGATTTCTTGAACCCGGTTGGTATTTGTTGTAGAAATATAATGTGAAATTGAAAGTTGAGTTTTTGGGGTTTTTTTTACTTTTTGTTTTTTGGTACTGAGAATCGAACTTGGGAACTTTTGCTTGCCAGGAAGGCACTATTCAAATTTAAGTATTAAAATGAACTGATATTAGGTGAATTCAAATGTCAAATGTTATGATTAATTGGTATCTTTTGTAGTATGAAGTATTGAGGAAAGGAGCCTGTTGAACTACCACATTATTGGGTGTACTTCTTTGAGTATATGTTAAAAGTGATAACTGTATATTTTTCAGTATTAGTGGTATTCTATTATACATTTGTCTGCTATCACTAGTTATTATAAGATCCACAACTGACATTCCAACTTTTATGCTTTCAAAGCAAAGATTGGGACAAAGATAAGGGATACACTGAGCAACTGGGGATTGGTGGTTTCTACAGAAATCTGCATGACCCTTCCCTCCCACTCTCCACTCTCTCCTGTGTGCCTCTCTCTTTCCCCCGTATAAAGTCTTAGGAAATCTCAACAACTGATTTTCCTCATAGTCAAAATCCCCCATTCAGGTTTAGCTGTAAAAATAGTTTCACTTTAATGACTATAGTGAATTGTCTTGCTTCATTTACATGAATTCCAACCCTCTTCTGGTGCAGTTATTACACTAGTTGGGAGTTCAGAGAAAACCCCTTTATTTTTCCTTCTTACCCTAGGCTGTCACACCTCAGCCTGGCCCACCTCCAAGCTGTGTACCAAGCTGACGCCATGGTCATCTCCATGTTGGGGTGCTGCTGCTCATCCCATGTGGCTCAGTGCAGCCTGCAGCACCCAAGACATGGGGCAACACTAGATACTATGCTGTTATGGCAAAAATCGGGCTGAATTCCACAAGAAACAAAAGCAATGTATTTAGAACAGAGTTTTATTTTAATAATTTGGGCCAGCCACCTCTCTTCCCTGACTTTGTGATCAGGCATGTGGGCACTTAACTGCCTTCCTTCCCAACTTGTATACATTTTTGGTTTCCATGGTAACAGATTGGAATGGTGTAGCTTCAGCCACAGTTGTTTTCCTTGTGCCACGTGACCGGGTCAGTGTCTGGCCAGGAGCCCAACCACAATGATACATACTTTCTGTACCCATGACTGCGGGAAATGCAGGGCCTTGCTGTGCCGAGAGTCAGGAGAAGAAGGTTGGGGATGAGGCTGGAGCTCTGCTGCTGACCTCCATGAGGAGGGGGCCACTTCTTCTCCAGGCCCCCAGCATCTCTGAGTGAGCACCTGAGCATTGCCCTGCTGAGACCCCAAGACAGAGCTCAGTATGCTTGGATCGGGCATGCTCCCTACCACCCCAGAATTCAGTGCCCTTGATATTTCTCATGAGTCTAGAAAGCTTCTGAATTCTCAGGCTGTAAAAGAGGTGAGAAACCGAGGAACCAGGAACCAGGAGATTACTGGGGCAGAACAGTGACTCAGCACAAAGCCCATGAAAGCTGCTTCTTGTTGGCCTTCAGAATGTGCAAACTTCCCAGTCAGGAAAAAGAAGAAAGTCCAGCAGGTAGGAGCACTGGTAGGCCCCAAGTCCTGGTGGCAGAAGAAAACCTGTGAAATAGCACGCAAGGGGTAGGGTGCTACCCTGCACAGTCTCTGGGTGGCCAGCGAGGAAGGGCTTGGGGACAGGGGCTGGAGACTCAGAGAGGCAGACAGGACAGAACAGGAGCACAGCCAGAGGCAAAACTCCCTGGAGGGTCGGGGTGGCCACTGGCTAGAGGTGAGCCAGCTGCCTGGCAGCATTTTGAGCTCACAAGTACCACATTCATAAAAGTGGGATAAATTGTCCTCTTCCATTTACCATTTTCTTTTTCGCTTGTTCGATTTCTTGACGGTTGGGTCTTTGTGTATACGAGTGCGTGGAGGTAGCTGCGTCTGTTATTTGTCTGTTGTTGACTGCATAATGGTGCCCGTGGCTAATGACAAATACCCTGTCAATGGTCATCTCCTAGTGCTGTCCAATCTCACATAAGGGTCAGGTTGGCGGTGGACTCAGTCTCCCCATCTCCGCCTTCTCCTGCCATTCATGATCTCATCCTCTGCCCGTCTTTGCTGTGTTTTTCACATAACTTCTTTCCCTTTTACCTATGTCCTTTACTTGCCCTCCCCTTATCTTTTCCTTTCTCTCACAAATAGACTGCCCAATAACCTAAGCAGGACAGTTCCTTAGCGTTCCACATTGGCTTCCCCCACGCCAAGGGCTTCCTCACTGGGTCTGTGGCCCCAATGTCTCACTAGGTCACCATCTGTGACTGACCTCTCTCCATCCCTCTCCCTGTCCGCTTTAAGTCCCTTCCCCACCCCTCTACCCAACCCCCTCACAGTCTCCCTCCCCTCCCACTTTTTTGTGGTGTATAAATACTACAATTATAACTCACTTTCCCCTTTTTCTCAATTTCAGAGCACAGCTCTATGGGCTCTGTGTATGAGTGTTAATTACTGTTGCTGTCTCCACTGTGTCTCTTGTCCACCTAGCAGTTTATCACCAGGGCCCGACGCACAGGCTCTGTAGCCCTGGGCTTCTGCTGCAGCGATAGTTAGATGCACTCTCCACAAAGACTCCCTTTCTATTAAAATTGTCTTCCTCTGCTGCCCACTCCACACATACCCTTCCACATCTGCTTATCCTTCCACTACGCCCTGACATCTGACATCGAGGTATAAAAGCAATGTCATTAAAACACATTGTCTCTGTCTTCGATATTTTTTGTGTTTTTTAAATTTCCCTGTCTTTCTTAACGTTTCCCTTCTCTGTATCAGTTTCTATATCCCAGGCTTTTCCTTGTCATTATTTTCACTTTTTTTTTGTACTGGGACTTGAACTCAGGCCCTCAGGCTTGCCAGGCAAGAGCTGTGCCCCTGAGCTGCATCCCCGGTCCCGTCATGTCATTATTGACCCTTTGTCTTCCTGCGTTACTGAGAGTACTGAGGCTATAACTCTGGGCAGGAGGTTTCTTTCTTCTGCTTGTCTGTAATTTTAAAGTCTTTGTGTAATGAATTTGCATTACTTTTGACAGAAAGAAGCATGAAATGTAACAATAGGGTTTGCCTCTACTGAATTCCTTAACATTAAACATTAAGGCAATGTTCTGGAAAATGTACAAATTCTTTCACCAAATTCTGCAGGATCAGTTTGTATTTCTTACAATTTTTAGTGTGAGTATGGGCATATTGATGACTTGCATCTCAAGTTTGTTGTCTGCAAATCTCGATGAAATAGATAAAAACTACATTGTAGCATCACTGTGATGGTAATTGAATCCATATAGACATATAAAATAATTTTTACCCATCTTATATAAAGTCAATATTATAGACTCATTAGATTTGTAATTATTACAATAATTGTAACAGTTCAAAGAATAAAAATGATACCTTCAATAGATGTGTTTGTTGATAAAAGTTTGTTTTCCTGATAAGTTTAAATAAATAGCTGGGTGAAAGAAGTACATACTTAAGATATTGAGAAAAATACAAAAAAACCTCACATTCCTGTTCATTGTAACTGTCCTGCTTCCTGTGTGTTCTCTGAGGACGAACAGCTAAGTCAGGGGCCAAATGTGCACACATGTGCGTTCTCTTCCAACAAGGCTGGTGATGGAGCACGTGGCTGTGGGTTTGCTGAAGCCTTTGTGAAACTCTCAAGACGTGCAGAGCAAGACAAGGGTAACTTGGGAGGGTGCAGTACACACACGGGATCGTCCTCTTTCGGCCTTTGCTTCAATCTCACACCACCAAGACGAGAAGCTGCACTTTCACAGAAACCGCGCCCTCCCCACCAGCCTCCACACAGCTGTTTTGACCTCCTTGTTTCTAAGGCTGTAGATGATGGGATTTAGGCAGGGAGCCAAAACTGTGTAAGCCAGAGCAACCCCCAGGTCTTGGGAGGAGGGAGTTGCTGCAGTCGGTCCCAAGGCAGCAAAGAGCCCCGAGGTGAGGAAGAGCAGGGTGACGGCGAGCTGCGGGGAGCAGGTGGACAAGGCTTTGGCTCGACTCTCCACCGATGGCAGCCTGAGCACGGCTGAGAAGATGCGGAAGTAGGAGACGACCATGAGAACAAAGCACCCCAGCACCAAGGCTGAGCTTAATGCCAGGGTCATGAATTCCATGAAGAAAACCTCACAGGAAACCAGGGCCAGCACGTGAGGGATGTCACAGAAGAACTGGTGGATGGTATTGGATCGTGAAACCGGCTCCCAGAACAAGTTGCCAGTGTGGACCGAGGCATAGGAAAAGCAGCTCAGCCAGGCGATGGCTGCCATCTGGTTGCATTTTCCTGGCGTCATCACAGCGCCATACAGGAGGGGGTGGCAGATGGCCAGGTAGCGGTCATAAGACATGACAGTGAGAAAGGCTAGCTCAGCAGAGGCAAAAGCAAAGAAGAAGTAGACTTGCGCCACACAGCCAAGGTAAGAGATGGACAGGCTGTGGGCCAGGGAGCTGTGGATGGACTTGGGCACCGTGACAGAGATGTAGCACAAGTCCAGAAAGGAGAGGTTCTTCAGGAAGAAGTACATGGGTGAGTGTAGACGCCGATCAGTGGTGATGGTCACCAGCAGGTTCCCCGCCAGCGCTGCCAGGTAAACCAGCAGAAACAGCCCCGCATGCAGCAGCTGCAGCTCCCGGACCTCAGAAAAGCCCATGAGCAGGAACTCTGCCACCACACTGAGGTTGCCCACGTGGCAAGGAAGTCTGTGCTCTGATTGTGAGGAAATGTGTGACAGTTTGAAATGAGGTCATGAAATATGAACACAGATTGCAGAAATAATATTCTTCTATGTTGAATAAAGGTCCCTGGTACATTTCACACTGCTTACAAAGATGAGGTGGTTTTTATATAATGGAATAACACTCATCTATAAAAAAAGATAAACTCGAGGCTTTTATAGATAAATAGTTGCAAATAGAGACCCTATTCATGGATGAAATAAATCTGGTCCATATGATAGACCTCGGGGCTGGGGATATAGCTCAGTGGAATAAGCGCCTGCCTAGCAAGCACAGGGTCCTGAGTTCAATCCCCAGTACCGCAAAAAAAAAAAAAAAAAAAAAAAAAAAAAAAAAAAAAAAAAAACATATGATAAACCCCTAGATTTTATTTACATGAAAGAGTAAATAAAACTCAAACTGTAAAATACATATTATGAAAGGGAAAGGCATTGCTCAAAAGAAGAAACAACTGGGATACAGGAAAGAGAAAAGGAAAGAAAGAAGGAAGAGAAAAAAATATATATATATATATATACAGAAAGATAGCTGGATAACTGTACTGCTGATGTGTAAAGGTTTATTGAAAGGAAAAACTAATGCGTTATTCTTTTGACCAATTGTTCATGGTTTTATTTGGCAATCTGAACAACTAATTTGATGAGAACAATATGCAATATAACAACTGTTACTGAATTCCTATCATCTTGTTTAATGAAACTCTGTATCATTTATAATTTTTTTGCTTTTACTTTTTTCTTCTCTTTAAAGGTGTGATCAATCTCGC
Source organism: Dinomys branickii (assembly GCA_004027595.1). Classification (NCBI taxonomy): domain Eukaryota; kingdom Metazoa; phylum Chordata; class Mammalia; order Rodentia; family Dinomyidae; genus Dinomys; species Dinomys branickii. The sequence continues at coordinate 9,282 of PVLD010020372.1, forward strand.
ATTGTTACATCTGGTAATCTAAGCAACTTCGTTGAAGATAGCAATATGTAATATAAAAACCACTGTTAATTTCTATCATTTTGTTTCTGAAACTCTGTATAATTCTTATTGTTTTTGCTTTTCTGTTGTTGTTCTTTTTTAGGTTGTTTGTATTTTAAGAAAAAGAAGAAGAAGAAATGCCCCACCAATCACAGGCTCAAGGGTGCAAATCTAAATGTTTCATTTAAAAATAGAGCCCCCAGGGCCATGCTCATTGAGAGACACATAAGAAAATGTGCTCCTGAGTTCAACCATCCAGATACTCAGAGGCCATTGCAGCCATGATTCTCTGGGACCAAGTTACTGCTTGAACTGGTGGCAGACCTTGGTGATCCATGTGCTGATGGTTTTATGCATATGCAGAATACAAGAGTTACGAGATCAGAGAGGCCTTCACCCAGATTCTAGAAGAAAGCCTGAGAGGCCGGGCAATTTCCCCTGAGAGGACAGTGTGTGAAGCTATGAGAGCAAAACTCAAAGTGTAGTGAGGACGCCACGGAATTGCAAAATGCCTGGAACATGGATCATCTGCTGAGGAAGCCATAGATGGTGAGTGGAACCCGTTCAAGAGGCCTTGAGGGCTGTGCTCAGCTGTGCTGTAGGAGAGGGTCTACCCAAGCCTACTGTACCTCACATCTCTGCACAGCCTGTGCTGAATGCTGACATGTAACTACAGGATTTAACACTTATCCTGAAGGGATTCCGTCTCACTTTAATCCTATTCTTTCTACCCCTCTATGAATCCCTTTTGGAATCAAAATCCAATGACACTGTGCTTTGAAAGAATTTAACTTTCTTTGTTATTTTTATAGGGGCTCACAGCTAAGAGATTCTAAGAGGGGACTTCAGGCTTGGACTTTTCAGCAATGCTGGGAACTGTTAAAACTTTGTTGACTTTTCGAGATGGACTAAATACATTTTGCATAATGAGATGACAGGGTTCTTTGGGGGCCCAGGGTAAAATGAAATGGTTTGGATGTGGACTGTCTCCCCAAAAGTCTCACGGGCCCAGAGGTGGAGGTTTTGGAAGGTGACTTGAATCTTGGTGTGCTGTACTCATCAATGAGCTAATCTACTAATGACTTCAGAGCAGAGTGATCTGGGGAGGCGGGGCCTGGTCAGAAGAAGCAGGGTCACTGTGGTGTGACCTGGAAGGGTGATTCTTGTTCCAGGCTCCTCCCTTTCTCCTCTGTCCTGCCTGTCACAGGATGAGCAGTTGTCCTCACCCAGATCCCCCAACATGCTCTTTCTGCCTTGGAGCCAGGTGACAATTGGCTGAATGTCCTAAAAACCAGGAGACAAAATAAACCTCTTCTCAAGGTGTGAGTGAGGAACAGTGACTAAGGAAGTTTTGTTTTTTATTTCTTTCTTTTACTTTTATATTTTCCTCTGCCACTCCTGCTTTCTATTATCTTTCATTTCAGCTTTTTTATTTCTCACTATTTCTATACTTGTACTTTACAGTACTACATTTTTCTCCACTCCTTTAATTAGATTTTATCATCTACATTCATACCACCTGAACAGCCATACCATCTGATCAGCCATACCACGGGATCAGCCATATGGCCTGAATAAACCTGATCCCATCTCATTAGATTTTATCTCACTTTATATACTCTCTTCCTTCCAATTTTTCCAATTTACTTATATCATTCTAACTTTTTTCTCTCTTCTTTTTGTCACTTCTTCTATTCTTTCTGGAATCTCCAACATCCTGGGGTTTCTACTATGCTTTTAGCTTCACTCTCCTGGTTTTACACACTTCCCTCTCAGGGGAAATTGTCTCGCCTCTCAGTTCTTCAGAAATCTGGGTAGAAGCATCTCTGATACCATAACTCTTGCACTCTGCATACTCTTAAAACCAGCACCATATGGATGACACCAAGGTCTGCCACCAGTTGAAACAGTAGCTGGGCCCCTTGGTCAGTGTCTGCAATGGCTTCAGTGCAGCTGGAAGGCTGAAGTCAGGGATATACTTCTCTCAACAGCCCAAAATGAGCAAGCATCACATGGATTCTCTTCTCAAGTGAAATATTTAGTTTTGCACCCTTGAATCTGAGCTTGATGGGGAATTTCTGCTTTCTGAGATGCCCTCAAGGCATCTTTCTTCCTGTTCCTGTACAAAATACTTGGCTTTTTAAAATACTAATCTTTTCAGCAGTGATCCTACCCATGACCTCACCTTTGAAGGTGCTTCTTTTTTGGCAAAACTGAAAACTTTTAAAATCACTCACGTCTGCCATTTATTCTTGGTTCTCACTGTAGATCTAGCTAAAGACAACCAATAGGACTCATGCCACAGCCCTAACTTTGGGCTGCCTTGAAATTGACGTCACCAGATTAATTAGTCCACTGGTCTTAATCTTAGTCTCCCAGGGTCTCAAGGTACGGATAAAATATAGACAAATTTTCTTACAGGGTGTAACACATACACATGCTCTATTCCAGCTGCCAATGGAATCCTTGTTCCCAACTGAAATCTCCTGAGTTTGCCTTTTACTCTGTATATTTATATCAATATTCTACACTTCTGAGCTCTGGCCAGAATCTCCCATCAAGCTTAGCTGATAGCATTCTAGGGCTTCTCCAGTAGGCATTTGTAAACCTTTCCAAGTTCCTTCCACAAACCAGTTCCAAAATTTTCTGAACCACATGTTCAAGAATATTGACACTAAAAAATTCCCAACTTTCTGGTACCAATTTTTTCTTACCCATAACTGGTACAACACACCTGAGAACCACAGTTTAAAAGAAGAGAGGTTTATTTTGGCTCATGGTTGGCTACCTCTGTGGTTGGCTGGCTACAAGACAGAAACAGGTTATCAGAAAGGCATGACAAAGGAAAAGAAGTTAGCCAATGGCAGCAAGGAAACAGAAAGGAGGAACCAGAGACAAGAACACCCTGTTCCTAGTTATATCCCCAGTTACTTCTAAGAAAGCCCCACCTCTAATAGAGGTCAGCTATGAACATATTAGTAGACTATTCCACTGATGACGCTGCATCCCCTTTGTCAAATCACCTACCAAACTCGTAAAATTTTAGGGGGGTTTTAGATCTAAACCATAACAAGAAGCCAATTCAATTTTCTTTCAAAGCACAGATCTATTCGTCATTACATGTAAGAGGAAAACATCCAGAAATAAGCTTAATCATGTGTGTTAACCAAATGTAACTAAATAAAACCCCCAGATGATATTATTATTACCAGCAGCACAGATGACTATAGACATGGTGTGGAGGAGAAATAAAGTACTTTCAAACATAAGATGTCATCCAATTTCTTTTAATTCTTCAAGGCCCTTACTCAATCTGGCTTCAATAGGGTGGCCAATAAAATATAATATCCACTCTAACACCTTTCTTTATTTCATAATGTTTATTAATCAGAATAGCGTCACCCTAGACAGGTACTGGAGGGCTAATCATTTAGTGACCAAACCACTTCCCTCCTCTGAGTTGGGTGTACATTTTTTAGTTTCCTCTGCTATGTCCCACCATCAATCCCCATCCATCCTACAGATCCATCATCCAGCAAAATTTATGAATAACTACATTTTCCATAGAATGTGTGAATCCATCTGCTTTGGTCTTAAATGCAGCTCCTCATGATCAAATGTTCTTCGTGGATCATCTTCACAGAAGATTCTTTCTTGACCTGGAAGATCCAATTCAGATAATACTTGTCTCATGTAAAGTGTTCTTTGATCATTCACCAATTTTCCGCCTACATAAATTTCCTTTCTTCCATATTCTGGCACAATGATGTACTTTATTGCAGTACTTTTCTCCTAGGTAGTAATCTTTTTTAATAAATCATTTTGCTATATCATTACAGGCTTTGGTGGATTTTTTTCATTAACTGAAAAAATTCCCAGTGCAGAGTTTAGCATTTGTTGATTTTAATGAAATGTTTTTAATTAATAGTGTTAAGTCAGTACCCACTAAGACAAAGCTACCTAGATAAAATGTCTGTCAGTTTCTCCCCATCTCCCTGTATCTTTTTTGCATATCACAGCTACATTGCACTGTTATTGAAGGCAAAGATGTAATGATTGTAAGGCAAAGAAAATTTCACAATGAGTCTCTGAGGAGATGACAGTCACATTATTAAAAAATGAACAAAAAAGTTAATTCCAGAATATGCAAGATAAGCTATCTAGTAGCAGAAGATTGAGGCAAAACGCTAGGCTTCCTTAGTTTAAAATCCCATTGCAAAATGTAAAGAAAAGCTAAAAGTTCAATAACATTGCAATGTAGCTGTGATAAGCAAAAAAGACACAGGGAGATGGACAGAAACTGACAGACAGAGAAAAACCAGAATTAAGAAAAAGTGCTGTCTCCATTGTGAAAATAAAATAAAAGAAACAGAAAGGAGTAAGACTTAAATTTGACCTTGAAGTAGGGGAAAATTTTAGGAACACAGGATACAGAAAATGCTAGGCAGGGGAAACTGGTGTAGAGTATGGAACCTAGGAAGAGAAAAGAAAGAAAAAAAAAGAAATTAGTAAAAAAAAATCAGTAAGTTTGTGATTATATGGGATAAATGATAGTAAGACAAAGAAAATTTCACAATGAGTCTCTGGGGAGATGATCACTTTAATAAAAAAATGAACAAAAAACAAAAAGAATTCCAGAATATGCAGTTAGCAGCTAGCTCATTACGCATACCGTAGCAGAGGACTCCTCAAGGACTTGGCATCTGGACACCCCTGCCCCTAGTGAGCAGCTGGCAGGGCTGCGTTGGCAGGTGCAAGAGAGCTGCTCAGAGCCCTGCAGGCTGAGGTGGACAGATGCGCAGTGTCTATCAAAGCAGCTCGTGATCTCATTTCCTGCTGAAATGGCTTATATTTAACTGTGTATCAGCACCAATGGGCAGAAAGAATTCTGAATACCTCACACTTTCTAAAAAACTATATCAAATCACAAGGTAAGCACCCTGGAAGAGAAGTAAACCAATTTTTCTGGATTGTGAAAGTCCATTCATAATGATAATTATGTAATCATTTCTCAAAAGAATATGGGGCTCAATCTTGGTAAACAGGTACTTGACAGAGAGCAAGAACGCTACTGGTCAACTGCCTGACGAGACAAAGTTGGGGGCACCTTTGTGCATCATTTCTTAAATGAACATGATAATGTGGAGTCTTTTCCCATGCACCACTGAGGCAACATGTTTGGAAGTGCTTTGAAGCCAATAAGATAAAAATAAATCATTGCCTTTAAATGTGATGTTTTTGCTAAAAGCTGCTAACTTAGTCTGGGCCCTGCATTCAAATTCTGAAAGCTTCATCAAGCAAACACAGTTTCTTCCAGCATTAACCTCATGGTCTAGTGGTAGAAGCAGGTGTTACTGCCCTTATCCAAACCAGTGATGACACTGACATTTCAGTCCAGGCTGTGAGGAAGAGAGCTTCAAATGAGATTTTATAATAACCAAACCCAGCCAATACCAAAATACTAAAAGCCTTGGGAAGCAGCTTTTGAAGTAGAAATGAAGGTTGATTGGGAGGCTGCATAACATAACAGGTAAACTGCAAAGTTAAATAATTTTCAAAGGCCTGGCCACTCTGCAGTCTTGTATCTCTCCGCTTAATGACTTTAATTCAGGCACAGATGACCCACCAACTCCACCTGAACTCACATTAAGGAAGGAAAGAACAGAGCCAAGCTGGACAATTTTGTCATTAAAATTGTTTTTAATTAACATGTAATGGCTATACATGTGTATGGAGTGAGGTGTGAAATTTCAGTTACATGAACACAGTGTGTGACAACCAACAGTAATCAAGGTACCTGTCATCACAAGCATTTATATTTCTTTCTGTTAGGAAAAAAGTCCTCCCATGTAGTTATTTTGAAATACACAGTGAGTCATTAATCATAGCCACTCTGCTGTACTACAGATTGCTAGAACTTAGTTCTTCCTTCTAACTGGAATCTTGCTCCCCTTAGCTAACCTCTCCCTACTCCAGTGGCCCCGTCACCCTTCTCAGCTTCTGGAAACCATACTTCTGCTTTTCATGTCTATGAGATCAACCATCTTAAAATCTTAACTCCATCTCCACACCTAAACTACGGAAGCTCCTCAAGTCAGTCAGACATCCAGTAACACGTTGTAGACATGATCAATATATAATCCCTTGATCAAACTGATAGCCATACAGCATTCCACTAAAGGCTGGTGTGTATAGATCAGTAATTCCCGGCAGTGCCAACCCAGAGTGGTCTGTTGGTGTCTACAAGAAATGTGCGCCTCTTTAATGACTTTGAATGGAGAGTGTACTTTCATCTTTTTTGCTCTCACAAGTACCAGATTGAAAATTAACCTCTATTTTGGTGAACAAGTTTAAATCAAGGGTCTGGATGGAAGTACTAAAACCAAAACAGTGCAAGAATTGGGGAAGTAAGCAACCACCAAGCATTTGAGACCACTTTTCACTTTTACTGAGGGGAAGAAGGCACTGATTCTTTGCAGAACAAAGAAAATGTGTATCTTGTTATTGATGTTGACACGTTCATGCATAAACATGCCTTTCCAAAGAGGTAAGATAGCCGAGCCATTTATAATTAGATTTTAATGACTTCAGGAAGAAATCAGTGTCATGGGCTGTCAAGAAGATAGCAGACTAGCATACCAGAGCATCATCTTCTAATATTGGTTTTCCTGGAGTCTTTAAAAATTACGTTTGGGTGTAAAATTTATCAATTGTTGATAACTAATAGAACGATCATTTTTACCCTTTAAGCTGTTGAGCTAACCTTATAAACACTCTCAGGTAAGTCTTTTCTTAAATTAAGTTTATAGGTTTTTTTTACATATGTTATTGGAGTAAATTTCTCTATTTCTAGAATTTCTGAAACTATTTCCACAGCTGCAATTTCCTTGCAATTGTTCTTTCTCCCAACTGTTCTTGTGCGGTTCTTGTAATGAGGATATATACACGCTAGAAGATGGGTGTGTTTTCTCTCATTATAAACTCAGCAAGAACTTGCGCATCATTTAAATGGTGTTATAGATACCACCAAGGTGACCATGCAAGATGTGATCAAAGTATATTTAACTTTTTAAAGTGCATCATGGTAAAAGACACATTGTTATTAATTCCCCTCAAAATACACCAGCTCACTTCAGGTACATTTCCAATTACTGCCACTTTCTGAGGTCATTCTGGAAGTCCTCTTTCCTCAGTGTCCTCAGGAGATACTATGAAAGAATACAGTGCATATTACTGCCTAGTCCCATCCAGTGGAAAGTAGCCTCATGGAAACATTACATGTGTGCTCATCCACCTTATTCATTGGACCTGGTGGGGTGGGGCTTTTGGTTCTTCCCAAAGTCAAAATGACCATGAACAGAAGATGCTTTGCATCAGTTCAGGAACAGGACAACTGAAGCCACTCCCTGAAAAGGACTTCTAGAAGTTCCTCAGAAAGTGTCAAGAGTGAAGCAATGAGTATGGTTGAAGAGAGGGAGGATTTTGAGTTTTATGGCACTGTGTTGTTTACTATAACAAACTTTTTAAAAATGTAAATATTCAACAAACTGTTCCATCGCACTTCATACAGAGCTACAGAAACCTGAGGACAATGTAATCCTGGAGCAAAGAAGCCCTAAAATTTTTCCCTATGCTTGTTGTAGACATAACTGCTTTACCTAGGGGTTGTGGCTTGTCTGAATTTTTCAATAGCAGGAATTTTACAAAGTCATAGCAAAAGACAACTTTCTCCATTACTAATAATCTAAATTTATTATAGACCATGTAAATAAAATGAATGTTTTCCTCAGATAGAACACTGGACCAGTTAGATTAAAAGCTTCAATGACTGCAATGTGTAAAACGCAGTGAGCAGCCCTCATGGCTTACTCACTTCCCCTTAGATTTTAGTGCCTCTGGCCAGGAGCTCTGTGCAAATAAAAAATATTTTTAAGTGTTTTAAAACCTCTTATAGATTAAATTCATAGTGTTTTATTTCTGGCCACATAAAATATATAATATCTGACCTGAAATTTTTTGGAAATATTTTATGAAAGAAATCACTACGAAATTGAAAATGGAACCAGTGTCATGTTCTAAAATAATGAAAAACTGAATAATGTGCAAATGGAGACTACAGATTATCAAATCAACTGCACGTGTTATAGTGTAAAGAAATTATAATCATTAAAAAGGTATAGTAACAGAAATATCTAAAGCAGCAAACTAAATGGTATATTATAACATACATTCTCTGGTTCTAAAATACATTAGCACATGGGCTAGAATTACTAAAGGAAATTACTAAGAATTGACTCAAGTGACCATGGATGGATATTTTTTACATTTGTCATTGTCATCGTGGCCGGCCACAAGCTTTAACAACAAACTGATTGACCTTGGACATCTCATATTTTTCCATTCACTGTCCTCACAACCATGGTTAAAGGAAATGAGACAGAACCCACTGACTTCACACTCCTGGGCTTCTTCCCAGAGTTCAGACACATCACTGCGCTGGTCCCCATCATCTTCCTGGCCTACACAGCAGCCTGCACTGGCAATACTCTCCTAGTCCTCCTCATCTGGCTGGATTCCCGGCTGCACACCCCCATGTACTTCTTGCTCGGTCAACTGTCTGTAATGGATCTGATGTTGGCCTCTAGCATCATCCCCAAGATGCTCACCAATTTCTTTTCTGGATGGCGGAACATCTCATTCCTGGCTTGTGGGGCTCAGATTTTCTTCTCCCTGACCGTAGCCATTGCAGAATGCATCCTCATAACGTTCATGTGCTTCGACCGCTACGTGGCCATCTGTAAACCCCTCCGGTACACAGTCATCATCAGCCCCAGCATTTGCTTGCAGATGGCAGCTATGGCATGGGCTGGAGGAGTGCTCACGTCCCTGGGCCACAGCGTCTTCACCTTACACTTTCACATCTGCAGCCCCAGAGAGATCCCCCACCTCTTCTGTGAAGCCATGGCAGTCCTCAGGACAGTCTGTGAGGACATCTCAGCCTATGAGAAGGCCGCGGTGGTGACCAGCACCCTTGTTCTGCTGCTGCCCCTGTCGTTCACCTTGTCCTCCTATGTTGTCATCTTCCTGACCGTGCTCCGAGTGAGCTCCCCAGAAGCCGGGAGCGAGGCGCTGGCCGCCTGCTACTCTCCCCTCTGTGTTGTGGGGCTCTACTTTGGTCCTGGGATGTTTACCTACATGAGACCTGGCTCTGCCAGGACTCCGAAGCTGAATCGGGGTTTGTTTCTGTTTGGAACGGTCCTGACTCCTTTCCTGAACCCACTTGCCTATAGCTTCAGGAACAAGGAAGTTCTCAGTTCACTGAAAAAGCTGGTGAGGCGGTGTCACAACAGAATTATCCTAGTGAGTTAAAGGAAAGGCAGAGATGTTCCAAAAAGATATTTTTCAGTTAAATACTAACTTCTGTGAATCCTTGAAATACTCAACTAATTGAATCACGCTGCAGAAAGCATATGAAAATTTATCCCTCTGTTCTGGGATTGCTGTGCAGTTGCTGTAGAAGATATCTTGATGAGGAGCAAGAGCTATGCTCATGGAGAGAAAGCACCCTTGGTGTCTGCTCCCTCAGAACCCAGAGGTCTACCTGTACCTGTAAGTAAGTACATTCCTACTTACTTTCTTTTCTTCTGTACACAAGGCACTCACTCCGCAGAAGCATTCCCTGGCTCAAGGAATGGGGAGGATGGCAGGTTATGAGGAAGCGAGCAGATTTGCCACCACCGTTTCCCTTCACCTAAAGGGACTGCTCATTTCTCTTTTAATCCTCTAAATGTGTGACGTCTTCCTTCTGTACTAGTATTTCCACAGAGTGGCTCCCTGATCACTTGCATTAGTCAGCTGAGATCTTCACTTAGAATAGCAGTTCTGGGCCCATTTCAGGCCTGTAGAGTGAGAGTCTGTGATGTGGCCTCGGGATCTGACTGGTGACCACCCACTACTTTCTCATGTGAATCAAGGGATGTGAGCTGCTGACCCCTTGTTCACCTAGTTACTCCTCTAGATCAGCTTGGCAAACAAATTCATCAGTCATGAGGTTTCCCGTCTCTTTATAATGGAGAGGTAGGATGAGTTAAGACAGCAAAAACAAACATTGTGGTCTCCAAAAGTAATAAAAAATAAACTTCTCTTTGTGTTTTGAACAACTCATAACTTAAAAATTTGAGCACAAAAAGATGAGTAAATGGAGAATTATTTTTTTAAAAAAGAAACAAACTCATTATAAAAATATGAATGGTTTAAAATATAATGTGGCACAAGACTTAAGGCAAGGACACATTATAGGAGTTTCCAAACTATTGCAGGATGTCCAGAGACCTGAGTGTTCTACACAGGCAGAGAAAACATTACCACTAAGTGCATATGGTTTTTGTTGACCGTGTGAGATAACAAGTAAGAAAACCACTTTTTCAGTAAAGGGAAAACACTCTTCTCACCACTAACATTAACACATGACTCATTCCTGTTAGCATCCCACAGCCACCTTTTTGATCAAAGACTCAAAAGCTGAGGTTGGGAAAGTTCAAGGTTTGTTAAATTTTACTTTTTAAGTGACATTTTTTTCATCTCTATGTGTATTGTGCCTGACATGTTTTGTACATCATGGACTGGATACATTGAGATAATTGACTTCCACATTACCTCATACACTTTATATTTTCATGTGAAGAAAACACTTAAAAACCTACTTCCTTAGCAGTTTCCAAAGTTCAATACACCACCATTAACTATAATTCAGATGGTGTACAACAAAGCTCTCGAATTTATTCTACTTTCAAAATGAAATAAACCTTCTGTCCTTTGGCAATCGCTCATCCTCCCTCCCCACAACACCTTCTAAACTGCATTTTAATATTTACTTTTATGACATCAACTTTGTAGATCCCATATATGAGACAACTGCAGAATTTCTATTTGTTTCAGAATTTGTATTTCTAAACCTAGCTTACTGCACTTAAATTATCGACTCCAGCTTGATCTGTGTAGTCACAAACCCCAGGATTCCCTTCATGTCTTGTATATGTTCCACATTTTCTCCACCCATCCACCCACTGGTGGGCATCAGGGTTGGTTCCATGTCCTACCTGAGGAATGATGCCTCATGAACATGGGTGTATACGCATCACTTTGACATCCTGACTTCCCTTCCTTGGGATGTGCAGCCAGTGCTATGATGGTTGGATAGTATCGTAGTTCTATTTTTAATTTTTGGGAAAATTCCATAATATTTTCTACAATGGCCTAAGCAGTTTAAACACATTTTAAGCAACCCTTTCTCTCCAGATCTATTTTTTCTTTAAGTTTGGAGGTTTTCAGTGCTTGTATACAGAGCAAGCCTGAGGAAATACTAATGTTTGCAGCATCGTGAAACTGAAGGAGACAGATTCAGATTGCCATATCTCTTGAACACTTCTTTCCATTGAGAAATAGATAAAATCACCTTTATTGTGGACCGCTGACTTCTTTTTAAAGTTTTCATTGGTGTATATTGATTGTACAGAATAGAGGATGCAATTCTGGTATATCAGCACTGGGACCATTTTCTCCTCCCCATCACACTCCTCCTCCTCCCCATCCCTTCTTCAACTCTAAGACTCTTCCTTCCTTTCCTGGCATTTATCCTTTTTATTTCTCTAATTAATTTTTAGATTCCACATATGAGAGAAAACATGTTATTGGACACTCAGTCTGGTTTACTTTGCTTAACATGATAATCTCCAGTTCCATGCATTTTCCAGCACAGGATGTAATTTATTCTTCATCATGACTAAGTAATATTCTCTTGTACACACCATTGTCTTTCTCCGTTCATCTGCTGATGAGTGTCGAGGCCATTCTCACAGATTACCTAGTGTGCACTGAGCTGCAGTAAACATGGGTATGCAGGCATCTCTATAGAATGCTAACTTTAATTCTTCCAGGAGTAAACTGAGAAGTTCTATATCTAGATCAAATGATGTCTCTATTTTTATTCTTTCAAGAAATCTAATACTGATTTTCATGGTGCCTATACTACTTAACATCATCAATAGTGTAGAAGCTTCCCTTTTCCCCCTATTAAGCTGAGTTCCTTACATGTTCTGCATATTAACAGTTTATCAGATGTATGGTTTGCAAATATTTTTCCTATTCTGTAGGTGGTCTCTTCACTTTATTTTTTTTCTGTGCAGTGCAGAGAAAAACTTTGATGCAACCCTATTTCTGTTTGGGGGTTTATAAGATCAATATCTAACAATCGCTGCCCAAAATAATGTCATGCATATTTTCCCCTGTGTTTCATCTAGTGTTTTCACAATTTAACTCTAATATTTAACTGTTTAATCGATTTTGAGCTGATAACAATCACATAATGTGAGGGAGTCTGATTTTATTCTTGTGCGTGTAACCATCCAGTTGCTGCAGTGCAATTTATTGAAGGGATGATCTTGTTCCTCATTGTGTATTTTTGGCAGGTTTATAAAAACTCAGTTCTCCACATACATGTGGGTTTATCTACAGGTGGGCTCTCCATTCTGTTTCTCTGTAATACATGTGTCTTTATATCACACAATTTTGTAAAATTTTTAATTGATGTATATGAGTCATACATATTGATTGGGTACATTGTGATTTAATACATAATGTGTAGTAACCAAACCAAGGTAATGAGCATTTCCCTCTTCTTAAAATTTCTGTTTAGAGTTTTGGAAATCCCTTCTTCTAGCTCATCATAAAATGTGTAATAAATTGCTGTAAATATAATGACTACAGAGGAATTGTAACTGCTAGTATTCTATCACACTCTTTTGATCAGTATAAATTTTAATATATTTTAAATTCAAGTAAGGTGACACTTCCAGATTCATTCTTTTTACTAATGAGTGCATTGGTTATTTAGAGTTTTTTATATGGTCCATACAAATTTTAGGGGTTTTTATTTCTGGGAGAATTATCACTTGAATTTTTTTTAATTTTAAAGAAAATAGTGCAAAAAAAGAACAATAGCAAAATACAAACAACACAAAGCAAGGACATTAAAAATGATACAGGGTTTCCTTTGAATTTTTATAGCATATCACTTACAAATCGTTTACATTAGTACATACATCTTAGCAGTATTAGTTCTTCCAGTCCATCATCAGCACCATTCTATTTGTGTATCTCTTCTTCAATTACCTTTGTCCACATTTTACAGTTTCCACAGTATATATTCATCTCTTTCATTGAATTTGTATAACTGTTCTTACAACTACGGCAAACAGGATTGACTTCTTTTTGAATAGTTGATGATATATACAAATTATATTGATTTTTGTATGATGATTCTATGTAGAAATATACTTTATTAATTCTAATTGTTTGATGGGATCTTAGTAAAACTGTATCATATAAGATCATCTCATCTGCAAACAATGACAACCTTATTTCTTCCTTTCCGATTTGAGTGTGTTTTATTTTATTATCTTGCCTAATTATTATTTCTAGGATTTCCAGGATTCTGCTGACTAGATGTGGTAAGAGTAGCCATCCTTCCTTTTTACTGTTTTTAAAGAAAAACTTTCAGTAGTAATTTTTCATTATTGAATATAATGTTAGATGAGTTTATCACATATAAGTTCATTGCATTGAGGAACACTACTTCCGTTCCTAATTTGCTGAGAATTTTCGTCATAAAAGGATACTGAATTTTGTCAAATGATTTTCTGCATTTGTTGCAGATATCGTATAGTCTTTGTTCTGCATGTATTAATAAGGGTATGGTCTGTGTTTGTTAAAAGACGTGTTTCAGGAAGAATCTCATTAGGTGGGGGGAATGAGGATCACTACATAGTGTTGCACTAAGCACGCTGGTTTTCATTGAGGATGTTTGCATTTGTCTGATGAGGGGCACTTTTTTCTTTCCCCACTTTTCAAGTTTTTGGAAGAGTTTGGGAAGGAGATGTGTTATTTTTTCTCTAAATTTTTGGTATAATTCAGAAGTGAAGACATCTATCCTGGGAGACATTTTATTGCAGGAGTCAATATATTAGTCTGTTTTTATTTTCTATTTTTTATCATTCACTTTGGATGGGTTGTATATGCCCCTTAATTCCTTCTTCTAGTTTGCTCAAACTGTTAGAATATAAAGTTTATAGTAGCCTCTTCTGATCCGTTTTATTGTCATGGCATCAGTTGTAACGTTTTCTTTTCACTTCTTTTTAAAAATTTGGTAGATTTTAATTGTACAAATTTATAGGTAATGTTGTAACTCTATACATGTATATATGGTGTAGCGATCTTATTCATTATTTTTACTTTTAGTATGTCCCCTTTTATGAGAGTAGCTAAATGTTTGTTAGTTTTATCTTTTTAAAAACCCGACATGGTTTTATTGCATTCTGTTTTCCAAAATTTAAAAATTATATCAAATTTCAAATGTAGCAATTACATTCAATAAATAAAAGGTTCAAAATTTCTAAGACAAGTATCAGAGGTTCTGTCACTCCTGCCACTGCGCCGTGACACTGTTTACTGAAGAATGGAAAAGGGGCCCAAGCTCTCACAAGTGGTGGACGCTGCTGTGCAGCCCTTACCAGCTACAAGGCACTGCCATGGTTCTCCAACCCTTAAGCATAGGCGCAGAGAAGATTGGGTTTGAAAGGTGACACTGGGAGGGAAGCAAGAAACGATCAATGAAGGAAAAAAAAAGCTAACTGAACAGTTTCCATTTTTAAAATATTTTTTCATAAAGCAAGTTATTTAAACTTGGCATTTCAATAAGTGGTTTTATTTTATACAAGGTCATGGATATAAACATTTTTACTTTCTGAGATTCTCAGCAAAGAATTCTTCAAATGGGTCTCACAAAAGACACTCCACTTGGATTTTGACCAGTGTCCTGTGACTATAACTGGAGGAGAAGTTATGCAGTAAATGATTTAATCCTTTCGAGAAAAAATTAAATTTAAAATTTTAAGTACATGGTAATTCAGAAGGGCAGGATTATATTATTACAGGACCATAATCCTTTCCATTCTCTTGATTATTATTTTAATTTTCTTCTCAAATATTTCTCCTGTGTAAATATTTTTCATGCCAGGGCAACTTCTGTAAGTGGATGAAATTTAAATTCTTACAAAATGAGAGGTTGATGAAAGCCTTGCTCCTTTCTTTACTTTTGAGCCTGCCTTGTTTTTCTCTAAGTTTGAATCAGAAGGCTCAGGGGGCAACAGGGTGGTTTTGTGGTAACAACTAAGTGCTCATGGCTATGTTGTGAGCATCAACCTCTCCTCAGGCTCCAGCCTTGCACCCCTTGACAGAGGCTGAATTTTCCCAGCGGTGCCTCAACTCAGGCAGGTTCTCCATGAAGGCCCCTGTAGCTGTACTGTGAGAGCCCACTGTACACTCATTTGAGAAGTGTTTTGGTTGCCTAAGAGGTAGTAGTCACTGCTCTAGGCACTGCGGATAAGGCAATAAAGTGAATAAAACCACTGCCCCCATAGCAATTGCTCTATAGTTGGGAACATAAATAACAAAATGAAATAAATATTAAGTATATCACATATTAGTAAGTATTATGAAGAAAGCAAAGTGCAGGGGGGCTCTAGAGAAAGGTAATGCTATTTTATTTATGATGAGAGAAAGCCTCTCTGAGGTGTCTAAAATGCTTAGACACCTAGCAGAGATCTTTTTTTCCAGTACCAGGGATTGAACTCAGGACGTTGCACTTGCCATGCAGGTACTTATTCCACTGAGCTATACCCTCAGCCTCAGCCCCTGAGCAGAGGTCTTGATGGATGGCTTTTCTAGAAGATCAGTCTAAACTAAGACATGGGTAGAAGCAGGCACATGCTCATAGGAAAGGGAAAAGACACTGGCACAGGAGTAACAGGACACAGTCAGACTGCAGCAGGAGCAGTACTGGGGTAAGTTAGAACAGTGTCACAGTATGTCAGGAGGGACATTGTAGAACTCTGAATGTCAGGTGAGAGGAAGTGGCCCAGTTCTAGACATTTCTCAAATGCAGGCTGGGGAGATTTGAGGAAGGGAATGAGGAGAGAAAGATGGAACAGTCAAGGACAATTCTGAGTTCTTCATGTACAGTTGAAGGGACATGGTTAGCTGTCTGTGCCCTCACAGGCAGGACACCTCTCGCCTCACAGTGTGCTGGCACAGAAAACCACTCAGCTGCAATCTACCGGCAAGGTTCTGGGGCAGGGGGTGTCTGCCAGCTTGGTGCAGGCTAAGGCCTGCTATCACCAAACCTGTGAGCTTAGCTTCTGTTTTACCCTTAAATTCATTCCTTGCTCTCCCATCCTGCATGGAACTTGATCCATGGTGCATCATACCAACACTGTGTCTTCTGAATGCCAGCTGGACGTGGCCCCAGGAGTGGCACCAGAGGATCAGAGGTAAGGAGAAAAGGACATCAGAGTGTTTGCACCCAGGATAGGTTGGAGCAAATCTGGTCCTTTACGAAAGGCAGAGCTCCAAGGCACCTGTTCTCTGCCACACTCCATCCTGCTCTTCCCATGCATCTACTTCCCTCGGCATCAGGAGTGGTGGTGTTCACACCACTACTAGTCACTGACCACCTCACTAGGTACAAACACTTGCACTGGCTTTCCGGTTCACCTCTAAAAGGGCTCTGTCTTTCACCATGGGTCTCAGAACCAGGTATAAAATAGGAAGGAGTGCTTTCTAACTTTGTAGCCTGCCCTGCTTTTCCCAGGTATAACTGTCATGATACAAACTATGATGGGGAAATGAGGAAAAAATATATATATACACACACAAGATAGTTAAGATAATGGTCCTACTAATTTCTGTTGGCTTATTGAAAGGAACAGCTAATGTTTAATTGTTTGATCAGTCTTACATACCTATATATGGTTATCTGAGTAACCAACTTGAAGATAACAATATGTGATACAACAACCATTGTTACCTTCCTATCACCTTGTGTGCAGTTCTGTATCATTTTTGTTCTTTTGTGTTATGTTGTTTGTCTTTGCTTTTGTTAATTGTTTTTTGTTCTTTTCTCTTTAAAATAAAATGAAATTGAAAAATAAATATGATGGGAGGTAAGTAGAATGAGAAACAATGGGAAAATTTTTATTAGTTTGTGATGTACAAACTAATCCACTCTTATCCTCTTCTCTCCTGCCCCAGATCATCCTGATCAGAAGTCTACCTCCTGCTTTTCTATCACCTCTCTTTTGCTTTGCTCTTTAAATTATTTATATTTTGGATTTATCACATAAAAGAAGCTATGTGATATTTACCCTGATTGTTTTACTTAATATTGCATATATCATATGTACCATATGCAGTTGTATATCATATACCACATTTTCTTCATCCATTCATTGGTTGATGGGCACCTAGACCATTTCCATGATTTAACTATTGTGAATTGTGCTGCTCACCCATGCATGAATGTGCACGGACCACTATAATATGATGGTTTTAACTATTTCTCTGGAAAAAACCTCTAAATCTTCCTTTCTGTAGAATTAGTTCCCAGGTACTCTCCCTCCCCTTCCTCACAGCTCTGACATCCATGGTTTTCAGTCTGCCCAGGAATCACTGAAAACCCAGGTCTCATTGCCTTTCATTAAGCCAAGATGTGCCTTAAATTCTTTCCAGCATTCCTTATTTACAGCCCAGCTGAATATCAAAATGCATTAATTTCTGTTCTTTATAATTTCCTCCCTCATATGAGCTTTGGGTTTGATTTTCTACAAGTTTGAGGTTCAAAATTAGTTTGATTATTTTAGTTCCTTCTATTTTTCTGACGTGAAAATTGACTGCTATGAATTTCCCTTTTAGGGTTGCTTCCATTGAGTCCCATACATTCCAGTATGCTGTATCAGCAACATCTTTTAACTGTAGATACTTTTTGAATTTCTTCTTCAATGTCATCTGACTGATTGGTGGTTCAGGAGGGTTTTACTTAATTTTCAGGTTTTTGTGGAGTAATGTACTTTCCTTTACCTTTGATTCCCAATTTCATCGCCCTGGGGTCAGATAACATGCACAGGATAATTTTAATTCCTTTGCATTTACTTAAGCAAGTCTTATGGGCCAGTATATGGTCTATTTTAGAGAACGTCCCATGTGCAGCTGAGAAGAATGTTTATTCTGGTTTTGTGGGGTGGAGCACTCTGTAGGCATCTACTAAATCCATTTGTTCACAGAGTTGGTGTAGATCTGATATTTCTTTGTAGATTTTTGTCTATTTGATCTGTTTATTTGTGACAGTGGGGTATTAAGGACACTCATTATAATTGTGTTAGTGCTCCTTTGATTTTTCATATTCATTACTATTTATTTTACGTGGTTATGTGCACCAGTATTTGGTGCATATGCATTTATGATTGTTATCTCTTCTACTTGGAGTCTTCCCTTCACCAGTAGTAGTGACTTTCTTTATCTCTTTTGATCAACCTTCATGTGAAACTCACATCATCTGCAAACAGAACAGCTACCCCTGCTTTTTGCTGGGTTCCTGTTGCATGGAGTACTCTTTTCTGTCTTTTGACTTTAGGTCCATGAATTTCTGTTTGAGTTAAGTTTGTGTCTTGAATGCAGCATACTGTTGGATCTTGCTTTTTGATCCACTCTGCCAGTCTGTTTCTTTTGCCTGGTGAATTGAGATCATTTACATTGATGATTACAACTGATAGATATTGGCTTATCGTTCTTATATTATTTTTGTGTTGTAAGTTCCCTGTCTTCCCCCTTGACTTAATTGCTTGCCCTGCCTGGTGGCTTCTTTCTCTTGATGGTCTTGGAATGAAGTGCAAGCATGTGAGAACAGCACATGCTGAGATGTGGGGAGGGGAGCTCGCCTCTGTTGCAGCGAGGATGCAAAATACTATGGTCATTCTGGAGCTTCCTCAAAGATAAACGTACAAATTCCATTTGACCCAGCTACACACTCCTAGGTAGTTTCCTAAAAGGATAAAAGATATCATACTATCATGATAGTATGAACCATGTCTTTACAGCACGGTTCACAATAGCTATGCTCTGGAACAGACTAGCAGCCCAACTACAGTGAAATAGATTAAATATAAATATGTATATATGAGTTGTATTGAGCCATAAAGAAGAAAGTTTTTATGTCATTTGCAGAGAAATGGATGATCTTGAGACCACAGTGTTAAGTGAAATAAACCAGACTCAGAAAGTCAAATATCAAATGGCCTGACATGTACAGAACCCATATACAAATGATTTGAAGAGCAAAATAAAAAGAACATGTAGGAAACGAAAAGCAAACTTTCTAGAGATAGAGAAAGCAATTGGGGAATGGGTGAAGGAGAGACTGGGGAGGGGAAAAGGATATTAAAAATGGTCAAGACTATATACATATTAATTCCCCAAAACAAATGTATTATGTATCATAAACATAGATTGATAAAAATAAATTCTAAAAGAATAAACAAATATGTATAACTGTAATCATCCAATGGGTGTTAAGTCTAGTAAATCAGGTGAAGAATAAAATCACGCTGAGTGTGTAGAGGCAGGAGCACAACTCTATGGTGCCACAGTCATCTGTGCTCCTGGGGCTCTGGATTGGTGCTTCCATTCAGTCACATGTAGAATGGAGCTTAATTTTCCATCTGCAAAATAGTGTGTCTGCACAAGTCAGAGAACACAGAAATGCGGTGGGGCTTTCTGCTCCTGCACCATCCATAATGAGGTGCATTCCCCTATCAGTGAGCCACTCTGGCATTAGGAAGAAGAATAGCCTTAATGCCTCTGCCTTTATACTTTGAGGACAGCTTTGAAACTGAACTCAGGCAAAGCTGATATCTAAGACAGCAAGGACAAGACAGTCAGGGAGCCACCACATGGTGCTACCTGTACAACCTCTCTCCGGTCTGCTGGGCCCCTGGGAGCAGGTGAGGTCTGTACAGGCAGGTGTCTCAAGAGTGTCCCTGGCCACCATAAAGTGCAGCAAGCTCAAGGAAGATGAGCTCAGTTCTGCCGGGTCCTTTTTCTTTCAAGACAGATGGTACCATGAAGCTTCACTTCCCGCTACCTGGCTTCCTGCTCTGACACTCTCAAGGAGAGAGACACACAACTAGGTAACAATCACAGATGCAAATGAGAGATTCAGCACAAGGACTGCAGCGATTGATGAGGTAAAGGCGTCCTATGAGGCAATTCATGCATTATATGACATCACAGCATTTCTAAACCTGCTTTGCCTTCGGACTCAACTAACACCCTTGTGAAAATACCCAGTGCCACCTCAGTAGGTTTGTGTTGTGCTTCCCAAGTGTGTATTCTGACAACTGACCACTTTACCTCTGCTTAGCAGATATCTTCAGGAAACATTCTTATACAGGCTAAGTGCAAGCCCTAGAGCCAGACTCTCCAGGGTTACTTTAGGGCTACTCTACCTTTGGAAAATTATTCAATCCCCTTGAACTTCAGTGTTTCTACAGGTAAAATAAGTGTGGATTGTTAATCCACAATCTATTCTTATCTCAAGTGTTGAGAAGATATATATAATTAAGGTAAAATTATGTGTTTTTTTAATTGGGACTCAAACTCAGGACCTTATGTTTGCAAGGCAGGCATGTGGGCTGCTGGACTATGTTCCTGACCCAAAATTTATTATGTTACACTCACTATCCTTATTCTTAAGGTTCTTTCCTGTGAGCCAAAACCGTGCACTGCTAAAAATGCTTTAAATGGTGCCGCTGGGGCATCGAGCTAGTAGGCCTCATTGCTATAGCTAAAATATTTAAAATTATACCCCAACTCTCTGGACCTGATGCTCAGCATTCTGACGCCAGACTCTTGCTTTATGTTAAATCTTTCCCATCAGCTGAGATCAACATTAGGATAATGTGCTACCATATTACTCAGAAGGAGCGAGTGGACATTATCAGAAAATCTGGGAACGCTGACCAATGAGGTGGTCCAGAAACAGCATCCAGAGAAGAAAGACTTACCCAGAGACTCACCAGTCTTCTCCATAACTTGGCTTAAATCAGAAAAGTGGCCACAAATGTAGGTTGTTTTCAGGGAACACTGGCACCAAAGAAACACATGCATTCTGTAGGGGGACAGGTCAGTCCACAGTGTGTAAATGATGAAGGTGCCATGACTATCTCACATAACTAAAGTACAGAAGTTCTTAGAGTCTGGAACACTTTGTGAGCAGTTATTTCCATGACTCTACCCAGCTGGCTGCCCCATAGCACTATCGATCTCATCAGCAACACAGTACGTGGATAACAGTAGGGATGGGGGTGCTTGACACAGCTAGAAAACAGCTGGCATTCAGGAAATGGACTCATATCTGCGGTGCTCCCAGTCAGCCCCTTAAACTGCTACTGAAGCCATTGGTCTTCTTTACATTGCGTTCATTTTCCTCTCTGGCATCAGGCTGCTGCTGCTGCTGCTGCTGCCTGTCCCACCTGCTGACATACAAGCTGCTGCCACACTGCATCTTGTTTCCTCCTGCTTGGATACAGAAGCTCTAAAATGTCAAAATGTTATCCTCCTCTGCTGCTCTGTTTCATCCCACACTGGGTCCCTGGTACCAGGAACACCCTTGACCCAAGAGGAGATCACTTACTATCTTCAATACACAGCTGAAATTCCTCCTCCCACAGAGACTTCTCTGACCTCTGTTTACCTTTTGGAAAATGTTCAGGATAAAGAAGTTTTCCCACATTTTGATAGGATAAAAGATATATCTGTTTCCTTCTAGCTCACTGGGTTCAGAAGTGAGGTCTTCTTTATCGCTAAATCCTTATGGAAACTGGACTCTGAACAAATCATGCGTGAGTGAGCAAAACAGAGATGGGGAAAATATGCCATTAATTCCCAAATCTATAAGTAGTACTAACACAAGAATATGTAAATTCTGAATTCACCTGGTTAAGTATGCTAGATAAATGTATCAGAAAACCACATGGTCTTATGGAAATATGTAATCTTAAATGACCATTAAAAATAGAAAAAATTGAGATCATTTCTATTATTGCAGAAATAATGTGCAGTATAGTGTGGCTATTTATAGTGTGTGTGTGTGTGTGTGTGTGTGTGTGTGTGTGTGTGTCTGGAAGACATATCAAATGGGATTTGCAGTCATAATTGCTATATCTATTACTGCATGAATATGGCCAAGTTACAATCTCAACCAAGTTCATTCCCTTATTTACATGAGGTAGATTCTGTACATTACTGCTTCTCAACCTGGCCTAGTTGCAGTGTAAAAACCATCAAGAGTACACTAGTGAACAAGTGAAAAAATGGAGAGATGTATTTGTATTTTTAAGAAATATTACAGGTACTTTTTCATCAGGCAAGTTTAGAAACTTTCCGAATAAGTGGTTCAGGAGGCTTATGGAACTCTATGGAGCAAATATCCCATCACTCACTTCTCAGAAGAAGAAAACACACAAATATTTAATTTCTTTCTTAAATGTTAATCATCTGCCTCTTCAAGCTACAGAGGCAGTCTTGGACATTCAAAATATTTAAGAAAAACCATAACTTCCTTTTCTGAAAAATAAACTGTATAGGAAGGAAGCGTGGTGCTTATTCACAGTCATGCTATAAAGCACACTGCCCTCTGCCTGAACACAAGAAAAGAGAAACACAGACAAGGGAAGGCCCGCAGGGAGAACCGCTTGAAAGGGGACTTTGAACGTGGGCGACAACGCTTGATCAAAGTGAAACTGTAATTCTTGTCCCCAGCAAAATTTTTTTAAAAAATATGCCTCCAAGCCATGACTCAGGCGCCGCCCTGCCCCATCACGTTCATGCACCATCCTTAGTTTCCTGTGCTTAATATCATTTCCTAATGGCACATTACAGGGACAGGTGACCCTGAAGGAAATCTAAAGGCAACAATTCTGACATGTATGCAAAGTAACATTTCAGTTAGGCCTAATGTCGCCAGGGCCTAAGAACTGCTGGCCTGGCAATGTTCTACACTCAATGCTTGCACAAATCAATTTTTCAATCTGTAACTCATTTTTGTGTGACTGGTAGGTTTAAGCCCAATTTTACAAGGGCAGGAGGAGAGATGGAGAAGAATGGTCATCAGGTGGCCTTTGTGGTCACATGGTAAAGAGAACTACCATCTTTTTTTTTTAATTGGTACCTGGAATCAAACTCAAGACCTTGCACTTGCCAGGCAGGTGCTTGTGCCACTGAGCTACATCCTTGTCCCTGAGAGGTACAATCTTTGAGACTAAGCCTATGAGGCTCTGCACTGGTGCATAATGCTACCTCTGCTTCTAGACTTCATAATTCCAAGAAAATATTTCTTAACAGAAGAGATCTTTGTTGTTGGTTTGGTTCGGTTTGGTTTGGTTTGGTTTGGTTTGGTTTTGGTTCGGTTTGGTGACAGGGTCTCACTTTGAAGTCCAGACTGGCCTCGAAATTGTAGTGATATTTCTGCCTTAGCCTACTAAGTGATGGAATTACAGGCATTCACCACCATGCCCAGCATTCAAATGAGTTTTGTATGCTTAAATTAAATCAACTTTTGCAAGCATTTCCCTAACAATTTCCTCCAAGATAACCTTCTGTATTCTACTGTGTGTGATCAGTTAGTATCTCAAATTACTTCTACTGAACATTTCCACTTTATATAGCACAGTGTAAATGAAAAGAAACTGACACATTTTCTCTACACAATGGAAAAGATAAGCAGAGACCACACTGAATTCTGAAATCCTTTTCTCCTTTCAGATAATCAAGTTTCTACATTTTTGTCTTCAAGAACATTATTTTCCGTGATGCCTCACAAGTCTAAATGAAAATAATGAGTTTTCAAAATCCAAAGTGACTATGCCCCTTCTGTTGAATTTGCACTTACAAAGTTACTCAAAGTGGTGAGTTGATTATTTAAGAAATGCTTATAGTAAATTTTTAAGGAAATTATTTCCTCTTTTGTTGATAAAACATTGGAATATACATCTGTTCATTACTAGCTATGACTCAGTTTACAGCTTACAACACAGGTCATTTTAGGAAGCAATCCATAAGAGAAAACAAATCAAAATCCTGTAATGTTGAGAAATGATTCATTATGCTGAACACACCACAAAAAAAGACGCTTGGATAAGTACATTCCAAGACAGCCTGGGAGTAAAGAAGTAGACGAGCTGCATAGTCTTATATTATCTGATGTTTTAATATACTTCTTCTACCTGAACAAATGGTTTTCCTTGCCTCTCTCTTTGTGTGTTTGCAATGCATACACTGGTATTTGTTTGAGTTCCTTAGTGCATACATATAACATAGCTTGGCCATTTGCAGGCATTTTGGTCCCACTGCTCCTCTTACCCCTGCCGACTCCCTGTCTCCAGCTCCAAGAAACCTGCCTTCGTGTTTTCTGTTGTCTCTTCTTTTTTTTTTTTTTTTGATTTTTTTTTTTATTTTAGAAACATAAAAGTACAAAAACATATTGACAAACAGACACCCATTATCATAGAAAATAGTACAATCACAACTAATCTATAGACAAGGTGATATGGTCTCAACAGTAGTTGTTGTTTTATCCTTTGATATCTTCGAATTGTAGATTTATGGACCCATATACAGACATGCAAATTTAGTCAGACAGTTGATCCTCTCAGCAACAGAAAAAAAAAAAAAAAAAAAAAAAGAAAACACAAGAACCAAAAATCCAAAGACAAGAAAGAAAACAGGCATACATCAACAACAGCAACATCAACAACAACAACAACAGAAAAAAAAACACCGCTTGTTGCTGCT
>PVLD010020373.1:0-34087 GCA_004027595.1 Dinomys branickii
TCACTTTATTGTAAGGAATAGTAGATGATTAATTGTCTGATCAATTTTGCATGTCTATACCTATTTTCCTGAATATACAATTAGAAATTATCAATATGTAATGCAACAACCATTGATGATTCCCTGTCACCCTATCTGTAACTCAGATTCGATTGTACTATTCTTATGCTACTTTGTGTATGTTTGTTAATATCTTTTTTTATTATACTTTTAAAATAAAAAATAAAATAAACAAAAATAAATAAAAGCTATATGCACATGTAACAATACTCAAGTGTATTTGCTATGTACTGCAAACACGTACTGATAAAATTCTTTACAGGCTTCTACCTCTGAGCCTCCTAATTCTTCACTGAGAAGTGTTAGATGTCACCCTCACAGTTCACAGCTGGGGAGATTAGGAGATGTTGTAGGACAGGGCTGGGGCTCGTCTCAGTCTCCTGGCACCTGAAATTGCCAGTGTGTGCTTTTCCCCACTGTACCCTGGCCTTGGAAGGACAGGGGTGGCTGTAAACCCAGGTGCTCACAGTCACCTTTGCCCTTCACACGATCTTGCCCCCAACCCCACTCAGAAAGTGCCAAGTTGAAAGGGTCCAAGCCAGTACTGTGTGCTTCTGAGGTGATTACTTTCTGTGCCCAGTTGTCCCCGCCCCCACGCCTTGGCCACCTGCCTGGGCAGGGAGGAGGCAGCTGAAACAGTGGGGATTGGCTGGTGTGTAGCTCAGCGTGGCCCAGCCTCTTACTAGTCAGCAGCCAGGGCTAAATAAATCTCAGAAGAGTGGTGAACAATTTGTGGATACAAGGACCTCCTGAAAGAAGGTGATTGCCTAGGGCTGGTGGGGCTGGAGGGTCCTGGGCCAGGATGGCAAGAGTATTGGCCAAAGCTGGGAAGGGGGCTCCATGGGT
Organism: Dinomys branickii; assembly: GCA_004027595.1. Classification (NCBI taxonomy): domain Eukaryota; kingdom Metazoa; phylum Chordata; class Mammalia; order Rodentia; family Dinomyidae; genus Dinomys; species Dinomys branickii. The sequence continues at coordinate 907 of PVLD010020373.1, forward strand.
GAAGCGATTTGAACAGGGAAATTATTGGTTTCTGGGTAACAGTACCCAGCCATTTCTCTATGATTCAGGCAGGTTTACACTCTAATCAGTCTCTGCCTTCCTTCTTTCTCACTGTCTTCTTCCTCCCCCTCCCTTCCCTTTTCACCTCTCCTCTCACTACCTCTGCCCCTATATTCCCCTGAATCGCCCTCCCCGCTCTGGGCCTCCCCTGCCCTTCTCACAACTCTCCTCCTCTCGAGCATCCCTGGAGGTCCCTGCCCCTTCTAGACCTCACAACCGCCCCCACCCCCTCCTCTCTGCCCTGCAGGATGACACAGCTGAGCCTGTCCTGGCTGGGGCTGGGGCCAGCTGCAGCCTCCCCTTGGTTGATTGCGCTCCTGGTTGGGGCTTCTTGGCTCCTGGCCCGAATTCTGACCCAGATCTACACCTTCTATGAAAACTCTCGTCGCCTTCAATGTTTCCCTCAGCCCCCCAAACGGAACTGGATCCTGGGCCACCTGGGCATGGTAAGTGTGGCAGCAGGAGGGGTCTGGGACATGGGAGTGGATGGGTTCCAGAGGGTTCAGGAGAGGGATCAGGGAGCTGGGGTTCAGGAAGAGGTCTTGGTCTAGAGCATCAGAGATGCAAGGAAGGTGGCTCACTCCTTCCTGTGTGTCATTCCACGGGTGTGCCACCCCAGGCCTGGCCTTCATCCCTGTCCTCCCACCCACAGTCTGCTTTGCATTCAGTTCATGCAAGGCTCCTCGACATTGGTCCACCTGTGAGGGGCCCTCAGCATGGGCTACTCGGAGTGACGACCCCTTGGATGCCCACGTTTCCTGCTGCTGCACCTGAGACCTGGTGAGGAGCACCGTCAGGGTCTGCTCCCTGGATTGTGTACTTGGGTCAGGCCATCTCTAGGTTTTTTCTTATTCACAGGAGTGAAATTTGATTCCCTCACACGACGCGGGGCACATCTGCTCCCCCCAAGAGGGTTATGGGCTGCCTGCCCTGTGCTCCTTCCTTGGTACCTTGATCTAATCTTACTCTCTTCCCCTAACATGTCACAATGAACCCTGTTGCCCAACTTGGTAAAAAGTTCCCCTTTCATTTCCCCTTTCAGAAGCCTTCTGTGATGCCTTCCATCCGCTTCAGGGCACTTCGGTCTTTTATTCAGATCTGCTTATCCCTTTATGTGACATGTCCTTGCTTGCTTTTCTTATAAAGGGAATAGTTGATGGGTTTGTGTATAGGTTTAGTGAGGTTTTACAGAGGATGCTCTGTGTCAGAGCCTGGTGTACTGCAAATGCTCACAGGTGGAAATCTCCACCCTGATGGAGACTGCAGAAGTCATCACTGCTCTCCTGAGGTCTGTCTGCACTGGTGTGTGGACTCTTCTCCATGAGAGGAGCTGCAGGTGGTGAGGACCAGTTAGGACATGAAAAGATATGAAAATAAGCCCTAGGGACAAGTCCAGAAGCCACACTGCTGACCATAAACTAACATGCTGTAGGCAAAGATACAGAGACTCCCTCTGTCCTTAAAAATCCAGACACACGTTCACTACAGAGACTGTTTCCTCCAGAGGCTGAAAGATGTACCTGCTGTTGCTCCTAGGATATCTTTTAAGTCAGGGTTCTCCAGAATAAGAGAATCAATGGGATGTATGTGCATACAGACACACACACATATGCTCACATACACACAGAGCTGTGTGTCACTTAATGTTTGGGACTGGTTTTGAGAAATTCACCCTAGGGCAAGATTTTCCCTGTGCCAGTGTAATAGTGAGTCTTTCGCATGCTGAGATGGTGCAGCTCACTACACACCTAGGCTATGAGGTACGACCTACTGGTGTTAGTATATGAAGCTATAGAGCATTTTACTGTTCTTGATACTGTGAGTAATGTAACACAAAGGTATTTCTGTATTTAAAAGTATCTGAACATAAAATTACAGTAAGACTCCTGGGGATAAGGAATGTCTCAGCTCCATTATACCCTTAGAGGACTAATCTCAAATGTGTTGTTGACAGAAACAGTATACAGCACATGACTGTATACACAGCATCATACACACATACGTTCATACACAGAGAATGTGTCTATACATTTACGTGTGCATATAGTCCCACTGTCTTATGTAATTCTCCTGTAATTATGGAGATAAGAAGTCCCACTAACTGCCATCTGCAAGCTGAAGAACCAGGAAGCTGGTGGCGTAATTATTGAATATGAGTCCAAAGTCCTGATTACATAGGGTAGGGTGGGGCTGATACTGTACACCCTAGACTCTGGAGCCTTTGATGTCCAAAGGCAGGAAAAGATGGATGGAGGTTGTAGCTCCAGAAGGGGGAATTAATTCACCCTTGTTTTGTTTATTTGTTTTTCCCTACCTGGACCTCAGTGGATTGGATGATGCCCCCCCCCAACCTGGGGAGGGTGGCTCCTTACACATTTTACTGAGGCAAATGCTAATTTCTTCTTCAAACAACTTTGCAGACACCCCAGAGGTCGTATTTCACCAGCTGTTTGGGTGTCCCTTAGCCTAGCCAAGTTGACATCTGAAATGAACTCTCTCAGAAAGTGACTGCCTCTGCCTTGTTTACAGGTCCCTCCCACAGAACAGGGCTTGAATGAAGTGGCTAAGCTGGTGGACACCTACTCCCAGGGCTTTATAAGCTGGATGGGCCCCATCATTCCCCTCGTCACTTTGTGTCACCCTGACATCATCCGCACTGTCCTGAACGCTTCAGGTACCCGCGTAGCACTAGTGGTGGTAGACGCCGGTCGTTCACCCAAGGACGTCCAGCCCCTCCCTCATCCCTCTGTGACGCCCCTGCAGCACTTGGCTCCCTCTTTCCTCTTCTCTCAGCCTCCTCCCACTTACTTTCACATGCTCACCAGTCCCCATTTCCATCTTCTTCCTCTCCTGTCACACCCCATCTCCATCCTGATGTTCTGGGTACACTTGAAGTTCCAGGAGTCCTCTTCCAAGGCTCTGTCCTGGAGGAACTCTCAATCTTGAGGAGATAGATCTGCACAGAGACAGATGATCTGGAACATCCTCAAGTGGGCAGGAACAGGCCAGAGGGAGTTGGACCATGTGTGGAGAACTGAGGTCTCGGCTGGGGCAGGCTGGAAGGCTTCCTGGAGGAAGAGCTGCTTGAGAAAGTTCAGGAGTGATGAGTAGCAAGGTTTTAAGGCAGGAGTATGTGGTGCACTGTGCATCAGAAGCACCTGAGGCTCCCCCCAGGCCAGCATGAGCATTGCCCATTCTCTGGCCCAGAGCAACGAGAAGGGTTTGCAACTCATGTGAGGTCTGGGCTACTATCTTCCTGACACTCAGCTCTGCTAGACTGTCTTACTTCAACCTTATCCTATGGCTGTCCTCCAGAGGGCCAGTGCCCTCCTGTTCCGGGCCTCAGGAATCTCCCCTAGGCCTGGGAGACCCCTTCTCGCCCCGGCTCCTTTCCTCTGCCTTTACCATTCTTGCACACGCTGGGCTGAGTAGGGAGGAGGCTGTATCTGAAAGACCATGGCTCTGGCACCAAAATGCTACATGATTCTGGGAAGATCTCAGACTACTTACAGATGCCAAGATTTCTTTCAGTTGTGAGTTGTAGAAACTCACCATCTTGAAGTCTATGCAAAGAAAACAATCTATTGACTGTAAACTTAGTGTGCAGGGGGTGGTGTCCACAGCCATGTCTGGATCCGGGTCTCAAATAATGTCACCAAGACTCTGTCTCCTCGCAGTTTTACCTTCTCTGGTGTCACTTTTCCTTTCAAGGTAGCCCTTACCTTAGAGTCTAAGGAATAAGTCCAAGAAATTCAGCTTTGTAGGTACTGTACTCAGGGTTTACAAGGGAAAAGGTTTAATACAAAACATGTAATTTATAGGAATACTTTATAATATTCAAAGAGTCAAATGCGAAAGAGTGTAGGATATTTGTCAACACACTAGAGACCCAACAAATCCAACTGAGAGCCTGGATCCTATGGCAATGTCATTTATGAGTCCAGCTGAAGATCTCGAGCCCATGGTAAATCTCAACAAGGGAGGCCAACGGGAAGCCTAGAGCCAAAAACAAGGTCTCATGCAAGTCTGTATCAAAGATCTGCACCGGGAAGGCCCAAAGGTCAGTGACGGAAGCCAGAAGTTCTGTGCCAGCACATGAAGGATCTGTGCCAGCAGCCTGAGGGATCTGCACTGGAGCCAGGAAGCAACACTCAAGAAAAGGACCAGAGCATCCCCAAAGAGAACCACAGCTATCCTCAGCCACAGCAAGGATCTGATCTCCTCTGAGGATGAGAACAGCTGAGTTCATATAAAAAAAAAACCAGCATGACAAGCTTCTCCAGGAGGATCAACAGCGCACCATTTTCTCCTCTAGTTCTCTTTTTATTCTGTTGACAACAATCCTCGGGTGGGTCTTCCACACCCAGAACCACGCTGATTTAGTTCAGCTGGGTGTTGCAAGTTGACTATTAGTTAATCCACCAAAGTAAGAGAGCTCACCTTTCCTCCAGAGTTCCCATTAGTAACCTATGATACCCTTTAATTGCCCTGGACTCAATCACAGACAAATTCCTCATTCAGTCACTGTGACTCTGATTGCTCAGTCTTGGCAGGGATGGGGCTCCTGGTGCTATGATTTTGGGGAATGCAAAGCAGTGTAATGGTTAAGAACTCAGGCTATGATTCAGACAGACCCAGAACTGGGACTCAGAGATGTTACTTACCATTGAAGAAACATTGGGCAAATGTGTTCGTCATTCAGAACCTCAGTGTCTTTACCTGGGATAGGACAGAAGAGAACCCAGGTGAAGGTGGTGTCTGAGATCCAAACAGGGAAGGGCTTTTTGTATCTCTGTAACACAGGGAGCTGGATTTCTGTGATTGTTGGCTGAGGTCAGAGATCCCAGCAGGAGCTCAGCATAAGCATAACGAGTGGCTGGAGGTAATATTGAGGCCTCCATTTGGGTCCCTGCACCACAGGTCCATCTGTGTCAGCCCAGGGGAGTGTGCATTGGGTCTTCTTTGTCCTTTCCAGATTCAGAGCTCAGAGGAAGGTCTCCTGTACACCCAGGGCCTGGCACGCACCTATGGGGATGCGTGCTGCTGGTGGATAGGGCCCTGGCACGCTGTGGTCCGTATCTTCCACCCCTCCTGCATCAAGCCTGTGCTCTTTACTCCAGGTAGACACCACAGCACCCCCAGGCTGCCTGTCATTGAGGTCTCTGTACTGCCACCAGCTGATTGAGTGAACGTGTGCAAGCAGGAGAGGCTGTGGCCTTGACAGCCCTACCTCTGCGTCACCTGAACCCACAAGTCTGAGCTCTGGTCTTGTCTGCCTTGCTCTAAAGTGTCTTTGTGACAGTTGCTGTATGGGCATAGCTGATGTATTGCCAAGTCTTGTCATAAATTTATATTTACGCTTAGATCCTGGTTATGTTTGGTGTGTTTTATATCGGTTATACCTGATTTACACTTTGGATCTTATGAAGATTGACACGTATGGGGCGCAGCAATGACCAAGAACACTGGGGGAATTTTGGGATTAATCTGGTTCTTGTTTGAGATTGTCTTTTTATGCTGCTGGTCATGTCTCAGCCATGTGTGGGGACTCTCTGGGACCTTGTTTGATTTTTGTCTAGGGCAGATAGCAAAGTACATCCAAATGATATTCGAGGTCCTGTTAAGGCCCATGTGGGCTTTATCTGTGGTATTAGTAGGGTCACACTTTAATCCTATCTGTGGACTGTCTGTGGGTCATCTTGAAGTCATTTTATATCATCCATCGTTCGTAACAGAGCATGTTGTGTCATATCAAGGCAGGTCATATATGTTGTGGTCATGTCAAGAGATGTCCAACGTTACATGTTCCAGGTCTATAGCAGGAGATGTCAGAGACTGAGAGGGTGGACAGGGTGTCATAGGTCTCTGTAAAGATCTCTATAGAGTGTTTTCTGTGCTTGGTTGTTGCAGAACATGTTGGACCATGTAAGAGCCATGTCAAGGTGTACTGGGATGTGTTGTGCCATGTTAGGCTGTGTCTTTCCTATTCTGCTGCTGCTGCCTGGTTTGGTCCCCTCTTATGTCCCTCCTCCTCCGAGGCTCCTTTGTCCCTGGGTCCCCTCCTGCCATGCTAAGCTGGGGAGGGGGAAGTGCAGACCCCTGACTAGGAGTCTCCAGCTCCCTGCCCCCATGACTGGGTATCCCTTTCTTCTCTGTGGTCCCTGATGTCTCTTCTTCATGTCAGCTGCTGTTGCCCTCAAGGACGTGGTCTTCTACGGCTTCCTGAAGCCCTGGCTGGGTGAGTACCTGCTGGTGAAAGGCCTTGGGGGCAACCTGGGGGTCAGAGGAAGGAGCTGCCTTTGCCCACTGCCCACGGCTGCCCCCCAGGGGACGGGCTCTTGCTGAGTGCTGGTGACAAGTGGAGCCGCCACCGTCGCCTGCTGACACCCGCCTTCCACTTCGACACCCTGAAGCCCTATGTGCAGATTTTCACTGACAGCACGAATGTCATGCATGTGAGTCCTTCAGCCCAAGGTCCCAGCTGGAGCCCGGAAGGTGAAAGAGCCACAGACAGATCAGGTCTAGAGTCCTGGCTCTGATGGGTTACTTTGAAGTCACTGCTCTTTATTAGTCTGGGTCTTCTCATCTATAAAAGGGGTATGGAAACGTCTACTTTCAGTGTGGTGCTGAGGATGTAATGGAATCATGTCCCTGGTAGGTGCTTGGAAGGAGTTAGTTTCTGTGTTTCTCTCCTAGAAGTCATATAAACTGATCATAGAAAAATAAACACCGCATAGAAGCTATTGCTGGGTAACCAGCCACCTCAAAACTCATTTATCCAAAGCAGTAAGGACTTACAGTTGCTAATAAATGAGTAGATCAGAAAGCTGCTTTTTTGGTAAGGGGATTGGATCACTGATGATTTATGATCAGCTGTGAGTCAGATAGAGAGCTGTACTGATCCTGAATCAGTTCGCTCCCATGTTTGAGGTGTGTCCAACTTCAGGCTGATTGAGAATGGCCTAGTTTGGGACAACCAGGCGCTCAAAAGACATCCTGAAGTTGTTCATATGACAGAGACGGGATCCGGTGGAAGTTAGGGGAGGTGTCAGTGCCCCTTGAAGCTTAGGTTTACTGGAGTTATGACTGTTGTTTTTTTACATGTGTTGGCCAATGTCAAAAGTCTAGCACAGAATTAAAGGGGGATAAAATTGAATCCACTTCTTCATAAGAGTTGCCGAGGAATCATGTTGGACCTTGAGACCACAGTGTTGTGTGAAGTAAATCAGACGCATAAGCTTAAATATCATATGGCTTTTCTCATATGAGAAATTCAAATTATAAATGCAGAGCAACATAAAAGGCAGATAGTAGGAAGTAGGGAGACAGATCTTTCTCCAGTGGGAAGGGAGTCAGGTGATGGAGAGAGTAGGGGAGAACAGGGGAAGGGAATGAAAACTAAGAATTAAAATGTGTTACCTACACGTACCAACTCCACAAAAGGAATCTAAACATTATGTCCTGCAAACATGTACTAGTAAAAATTCAAAAACAACCATATTTCACAAGATGTGGACACAGGAAGAAGGTGAGCTTTGCTGGGGAGGACTTCATAGAGTCCTTTTCCTTCTTGCAAGCTGATAAATTAGCTTCTTACTATTTCATGAATTCTACCAGAAGACACAAGATTCCTTGGTCAAGTTCTGCTTTTATGGCATGCAGAAATAAGCTTACTATTTGTTCAGGGAGAGTCATGCCTTCATTCATGGATGTTTTTCTTTGCCAACACATCTCTGAGAAATGGCCTCAGTTAAGAACATCAGTGGAGTGTTTTCTTGTCATATCAGGAAGGATACTCACAGCCAATGGAGGACTATCTTTCAGGAGAGGGGTATTTTATTGAATTATCGCAATGAAAATAGGCCAGGTAAGATTTACTGAGCACTCCTTATGTGTAAGGAATGGTACTATCTGCCCCTTCCACAACACACTGTCAAATTTCATTCTCATAGTGTGTAAGGTAGAAGTTATTTTTTGCTGCATTACAGATGGAGAATGTGACAGTCAGACAGATTAGGGAGCTTGCTCAAGTTTGTTTAGCTAATACGTGAACTAGGTGCAGTGGAGCAGGAAAGCACTAGTTTAACTGACACCAAAGGAGTTGAACTTAACTGCTGCTGAAGAATTGACATGTGTGACCCAGGGGAGGCTAAGGAGTTGACCAAGGATGCAGCAAGTGTGGGACACAGCTGGGACCGGAACTCAGGGTTCCTATCTCCCAGCCTTGGGTTTTCCTTTCCTCGTGGCAATGGCTTTCATTCCCATCCAAGCCTAGTCTTCCTTCTCTGAGGCTGAGTGCCTGGGGAGGAGGACCAGGAAGCTGGTTCTGGGGAATCCATCTTGGTGGTTGGGGTTGGAGAAGGATCAAAGAAGTCCAGGCTCAGCCGCAGCTTCCTTCCCATCTCTGGCCAGGCCAAGTGGCGGCGCCTGATCTCCCAGGGCAGCACCCGTCTGGATATGTTTGAGCACATCAGCCTGATGACGCTGGACAGTCTGCAGAAATGCGTGTTCAGCTTTGACAGCAACTGTCAGGAGTGAGTCCTTTCCCTGGGCTTGGAACCTTGGCCATGGAGTCAAGGGAGGAGGTGGGGAAGGGAAGATTGACCAGAGGGGCCAGAAGATCCTTCCTGGAGGAGGTGGGTCATATCTGACACTGAATGGCAGGCGAGAGGGGAGAGATTGTTCTTTCCAAGTAGGTGGACTTGTCTTAGTAAAGGCAAGGGGCTTCAACAGGGAGTGGCTCTGCAGCAGGTAGTGATGAGGGGATATCTTGGGAATGAGGTTGGCAGATCTTAAAGGACAGAGAAATGCTTGTCAAAGTGGTGTGAATTTTATCCTGAGTTACCAGGGAACCGGCGAAGGTGTTTGGGGAGATGTTGGGCATGCTCACGGCTGAGCTCTGTGAAACACTCCCTGTCTTGTAGACAGCGGGTAGATTTGCCATTGGATGCAAGGAGGCTATGGAGGGCACTGGGTCACATGGAAGAGAATGAAGTCTGAGCTGTGGGAGTTTCAGGAAGGTAAATGGGCAAAACTGGATACTGGGTAGGAGAGAAGAGAGGAGATAATGTTCACATGAGGCTCTGGGTACCTAGGATTTAGAGGAACCTCATAGAGACTGGATGCAGGGAGAGATAAGATTATAGGCATCAAGTCCCATGGCTCATCCCTACCATGGCTCTACAAGCCATATGCGTGTAGATACTCATTTGTGGATAACTAGCTCCCAGCTGCTGGTGTGAAGCGCTTGCCTGGCTTCAAGTATGCTGCTTCCTCCCTTTATGCTGTCACCCTGCAGGAAGCCCAGTGAATATATTGAAGCCATCTTGGAACTCAGTGCCCTTGTGACCAAAAGGCACCAGCAGCTCTTTCTGCACATGGACTTCCTGTATCACCTCACCTGTGATGGACAGCGCTTTCGTAAGGCCTGCCGCCTGGTGCATGACTTCACGGATGCCGTCATCCAGGAGCGGCGGCGTGCTCTCAGGAATCAGGGAATTGATGACTTCCTAAAGGCCAAGGCCAAGACCAAAACTTTGGACTTCATTGATGTGCTCCTGATGAGCAAGGTAGGATTCTCAAGAGGTAGAATAAATTATATATTTGTGATACATAACAATTACATTTATGTTGGTGATATATATCAATATGTGTGTGTGTATATATATATATATATATTTATATATTTATATATTCCTTATCACTTATAATCCTCTTACCTTTATCCTCCATTCTCCCCCTTCCAAGATGATTTTCTCCATCTCAAAATATCCAAATACATACATTGCATTACATGGATGCATGCTTATCCATGTTTATAGCAGTGCAAATCTCAGTAGCTAAATTATGGAAATGGCCTAGATTCCCATCAGTTTAACATGGATGAAGAATGTGTGGTATATGTGCATAATGGAGCATTACTCAATCCCAAAGAAGGATAAATTTGAGTCATTTGGAGGAAATTGGATGGATCTTGAGACCATGTTGTAAAGTGAACTAAAGCAGACACAGAAAGGTAAATGGTTTCCCTCAGATGAGAAATTCTAAAAATAAATAATTCAAAGGCAAAGTAAAGGAGAGGTGGCAAGAACATACAACTGAACTTTATGTCAAATATCGGATCAAAGCACTTTGGCTAGATCCAGCGATCTCATCAAGGAAGGAAAGGACAAGCCAGAGAGGAGCAAATTTCAGATATGACTCTGGAATGCTGCCACAAGTAGAACTCTAACTCTGAAACCGTGAAAGCCTTGAGATTTTATTATACAAGTCCCTATAGTAAGATAATGTGCCATGGTTATGTCGGTGTGGATAGATGCACTAATCTCTTTGATCAGGCAGCCCATTTATTACAGCAATAACAGCACAGTCGGATTCCCCCGGAGCATGCAACCTTTATACCTGGCTGGTAGCTGGGTTTAGATCCCAAGAGAAAAGCCAGTATATTATAAATTGTGGAGCTCGTATATCTACCTCCTCTTTCCTCTGGAAAAGGGAAAGATAAAAGAGAGGGGCAGAGGGACAGACATGAAGACATAGTTCTGGAATATAAACAAGTGCTCCTTGGTGCCAAACAAATGTTCCCAGAGGTGATATGATTCTCCGTATCTATCTCCCAAGAATGGGAGTAAGTGTCTTTGGCATAATGCGTATTCTTTAATGTGCAAGGTAAATTGCCATTTAATCATTCTGTAAATCAGACTGTCATTAAAATTTTCTCAGATGTCCCTCATCATACAGAAACATGAAAATATTCATTGAGCATTGATTGCTGCAACCAGAGGCAAGGAAGCCAGGGAAGATGTCTGTTGGGTGGGGACTCTGGTGATGGTACCAAGATGAATATAGTGGTATGAGTAGAGCTGAGTTTCTGGATGGAAGAATAATTCTCATAGGTTGTCTTGGGTTAGACTTAGGGCCCCTCAGAGATGCTGATATTCAGAAGGAGCTTGTCTTTTCTCCAGGATAAAGATGGAAAGGAGCTGTCAGATGAGGACATACGAGCAGAGGCTGACACCTTCATGTTTGGAGGTGAGGTCCCTGGTGTGGGTCTGTAGATTGTGCATAGGTCTCTCCACTCCAGGAATGTGGTAGGTAGGCCCTGGACCTCTCCATTTTGTCCATGCTTCCCACCCCACCTTCCTCCCTGGGGTCTCACTGGATGAGCGCTGTCCACCCTGTGGTGCTGAAGCAGCCCCGAGACTCAAGCTGGCTCTTTCTCAGGCCACGACACCACGGCCAGTGGTCTTTCCTGGGTCCTGTACAACCTGGCGAGGCACCCCGAGTACCAGGAGCGCTGCCGGCAGGAGGTGCAAGAGCTCCTGAGGGGCCGTGAGCCTGAAGAGATTGAATGGTGAGTGCAGGTTCTTACGTCCTATTTGTGGGCCCCTTTTACTGACTCCACTCTCTAGCTGGGGTAGAGGGATTATTATTTTGTTGATTCTGCCGTTATTGTCTTATGAGTATAGGAACTGAGTCTCGAAACAGGCCCTTGCACCCAGCTTGGCTAGCAAAGGGGAAGGCTGAAAGTTTGGGGACAGGAAGACCTGGGCTGCTGAGAAATCTAGCGACAGAGTGTGAGTGGGAGTGATGCTACTTTGCACATGTTCAATAAATACACATTGTACATCTTTTTCTTTCCTTTTCTGTCAAATACTATCTTTTCACCATCTTCTCTTCCTGGAGGTTTGTTGTTCGCCTGCACCTGAATTCTTACGCTAATATCCAGTCCAAGGATTCACAGGGGACAGCTGGTGGTAAAAGTCATCTATTTATTACCTAGCACACCTGTGTCATTCTTTCCTCCAGCCTTCATTCAGCAGACACTCACTCTGCTTTTCCATCCCCAAATCTATGCTCAACCTCCTTCTCTGCTACAAAGACCTGCGACAGATCCAGCGCAGGGATCTGCCTTCCAGGAACCCACTTTCTTTAGGGTAGAACAGTTCCAGATATGGGTACTTTTCTAGTTCTTTTTCTTTTCTAATCTCAATTATGTGATTTATCTAGGGATTATATTATTATACGGAGAAAAGTTTTCACTGGGAAATGCAGAGCTAGTGGTCTGCTTTCCTCCCTGGATAGCTGTGGGTTGTGGTTTCCTTAGGGATGACCTGGCCCAGCTGCCCTTCCTGACCATGTGCATTAAAGAGAGTCTGCGGCTGCACCCCCCGGTCACAGTAGTCTCCCGCTCCTGCACCCAGGACATTGTGCTCCCGGATGGTCGGATCATCCCCAAAGGTGCCACGAGGGGAAGAGGCAGGACCGAGCATCCTTCCAGCTGTGGGGCCTTGTCCTGACAGGCTCCTTTTCTTCCACAGGTGTTATCTGCCTCATCAGTATCTTTGGGACCCATCACAACCCAGCTGTGTGGCCGGACCCTGAGGTGCCGCCTCTGCCCTGCCCCCCAGCCCACCTCATTCTTCTCTATTACAAGGCCTAGAGGAGCGGGAGGCGATCTGAGGTGGGAAATCTGCCCTGCCACGCCTGCATCTGCTTCTCCCTGTTGGCTTGGTGTCTCCTCCAGGTCTACGACCCCTTCCGCTTTGACCCAGAAAACAGCAAGGACAGGTCGCCTCTGGCTTTCATCCCTTTCTCCGCCGGGCCCAGGTGAGAGCAGTGGCTGTCTGAGCTGGGGCGGTGTCCGGGCATGATATGAAGAAGTTGCGGAGTTTGGGACGGTCCCGGGTCCGAAATGGCTTCCAGCTGCTCCTATACAGGTTATGCGCAAAGGTGTAGAGAACGGGGGTTGGGTAGGTGCAAGAGGGGTCCGCGATGGCTGAGAGCCCCACCCCCCTTCATCACCTCTGATCTGAGTTGGGCGCTGCAGTCTGCGCCATGCTGGAGGTCACATACAGCCCAGCTGGGGTCCGGGCAAGGTTAGAGCCCCTCGCTATCCTTGGAGCTGACCAGGGTGGAGTGGGGTCCCGGACCAGGCTGGGGAACGACGCGGCTGGATGGTCCCGGGCGCTGTCACAGTCTCCTCCCCTCTACCCTACCCTCCCGCAGGAACTGCATCGGGCAGACCTTCGCCATGACTGAGATCAAGGTGGTGCTGGCACTGACTCTGCTGCGTTTCCGCGTCCTGCCTGACGACACCGAGCCGCGCAGGAAGCCGGAGCTGATCTTGCGCGCGGAGGGCGGGCTTTGGCTGCGGGTGGAGCCCTTGAGCGCAGAAGCGTAGGGATTCCCAAGGCCTGGCCTGGGATCCAGCTGACCCCGTCCTCCTTTGCAGACTCTGGAATAAACTGTGCTGTCAGCTGTGTCTGAGCTTCAGCAAGCACCCGCAGGGGGCGCTGGGGAGCCATGGGTGGGCGTGGTTGGAGGAGGACCTGGTGGTCTTTGGACGCCCTGACTGCGTCTCTGGTGAACCACAGGACTTCCACACCAGTGGTGGATTCTCTTATTGCTCGAGCATGGATGTATTTCCTTGCGGGACATGGCTACAGGAGGTGTTTGTGCAGCAAAGGAGTAGGAGTGAAAGGAGGACCTCAGTTGCAAGACTGGCTCTGAATCAGAGAGGAGAATCCGTAGACATAGACTGCTTTTCACATAGAGTGGAAGTGGGTGCAGGACTGAGGCCCTTGGGTAGCCCAGAGCACAGGGAAGGAGGGCCTGCAGCTTCTCCCGGGTTCTTAGCCCTTATCCTGTTTTGCCAATGCCCCATCCCTATGTCTGCTCGTCTCAGGGGTATTCAAGCAGAGACCGGTGGGGATGCGGTAGCTCATGGTGCATGGCTCATCCCTTCATTGGATGACAGAGCTGGACACCACAGACTGTCCGCCTCCCAGCCCCAGAATAATTGACCATTTGCAGGTCCCTCCTGATGACGGGTAGGCATTTGGGGGCTGCTGTTACTATTTCACCGTGAACAGATATTTTGGATTCAGGCCAAGGCTCCCTGAGCCTGAAAGTTACCTTGGTCATTGTCTACAGCCAAACAGAGTAGATATTCAGGACGAAAAAGGCATTAAAGCCTCTCTCTAAGACAAGACAAGGTCATATCTCTGTCATGTGTAGAATTTAGCCCTAACTCCAAATTCCAGCCTCTAGTCCGTGGTTTATCTCCTCCTTCCTGCTGCCCTAGCACATGGGCGTGATACTATCAGGCATTTTTCTATGCTATACTTTTACTGATTTCAGTCCCTGTCACCAAAATGCCATCTCCTCTGGTATCAGTCAAGAGCACTCATATTCTTCCTTTAAAGTTCAGAGAAAAATTTCTTCCTCCTCAATTTTCCATAATTCTCAGCAAATATTTCTACCTCAGCCCTTCCTAGTGTGTGCTGGCTGCTGACTCGCACAGTTGGGACTGGATATGATTTATCTCTGTACCCCCAGGGCCTGAAACAGTCCTGGGCACACAGCAGTGACTCATTATATAATTCATATATGCAGTTCAACAGAAGAGCCTCTGCTATAGTCTAAGAGTCCAAATTCTCAAGCTTAGTGGATCCTGATAGTCAGTGTCCTGCAGTGACGCTCTTACACGCAGGTTTTCTAAGTACATAGTGAATTCCACATGCTGTGTTCATATGAACACAATCAGCTGTCCGACTACAATGATAGGAAAGTGCTGTTGTTACCCCCGGTTGGCAGATGAGGAAACTGAGCCAGAAGTTTGAGTCTGCTATCAGTGAAATATTTGTGCTGCCTCAGAATCCATATATTAAAATCCTAACCCCTGGGCTGGGGATATAGCTCAGTGGAATAAGCGCCTGCCTAGCAAGCGCAGAGTCCTGAGTTCGATCCCCAGTACTGCCAAAAAAAAAAAATCCTAACCCCCCCATGTGACGGTGTTCAATGGCAGGCCTCTGGTAGGTGATTGGGTAATGAGGGCACCATACTCATGAATGGGAAGAGGTGACTTTCTAACGGAGACCTCAGTGACCTGGTTCTCTCCTTCTGCCATATGAGGATACAGTAAAAAGATGACCAACAAACCATGAAGTAGGGCTGGGGATATAGCTCAGTGGCATAAGTGCTTGCCTGGCAAGGGCAAGGTCCTGCGTTCGATCCCCAATACTGCAAAAAAACAAAAAAAACCCCCAAAACCATGGAGTAGATCCTTACCAAGCACTGAAACTGCTGGTGACTTGATTTTGAATTTCCGGTCTCCCAGCACTAAGTAAATTTCTGTTATTCGTAATCTGCCCAGTCTACGGTATTTTGTGATAGCTCCCTGAATGCACACAGTGCTAAGGAATCCAGTATAGCCCATTTTGGCCTCCACTGAGCCCCACGTCAGGGTCACATGTCCTTCTTCAAGATGGGCTGTTTCATAAACATCACAAAACATCAGCATTCCTTTCTATAAAAGGTGTGACTGCTGCACTGCCTGTATGGGCCCGTATGTTATCGTAGGGATGATGTGTGTCTCTGGCCCAAGGAGACAAAAAACACATAGTCATGTCCTTTCTGACATTTTTGTCATTGAGTCCAAGCCGTTGTCTCCTTCTAGCCTATGCTTTTCCCTTTAAAAACAACACTGCCCACGCACCTATGTGTAGACCTCCCCCGTCTCTCCCCTGTTGCCCCATTAACAGAGTGGCCTGATCTAAATGCTCTTTTGCCCTTGGTATCTTTACTCTGGTCTTTGGTAAATTACTTTGTCCCTCATGTCACTGGCCTCTGCAGTGTTGTCTCATAGAGCAGCATGGGCTCTAACTCTTATTTCTCTGAGGTTGGTCTATGTTTAATGAACCAAACTCAGAGGGCTAAACAGTACACACACTGGGAGAGCTCATTTGGTGTTATAAAGCAACAGTGCCTAAAACATTTTCAGAAGAGAGACAGTCATCACTGAAACATAGCCGAGCATGTGACTCAGGGCCTGAAGTTGACTCAGAGGTGGGCATGAGGGACCAGCAGCTTAGAGTGCACAGAAAAAGAACCCCTGACACCACATCTGCTTCTTTTGGATGCTGCAGACAAGACAGTACACTTAAAAAAGAGCATCTATGCTGGGATGTACCTGAAAAAGATCACCCAACTTAACTCTAAAAATTGATACACTTGTAATCCAGAGCCTTAATTCCTCCTGAGAATCCCCTCAAATTAACTCTACAGGACCATTATGCTGTTAAATCCTACGTGGAATATAAAAGAAATGCCACACCAATGGAGCCCAGGTGGAGGCCTCAGAACAGCGTAGGATATTTGGTCAGCTTCACGTTTGGGACTGAGGGTCCAGAGTGTGACAAAGGGAAGATATGGGGACCAGGGGTAGCATTACCAGGTTACAGGCACCATGGAACTTTGAAAAGTTTGAGGCAATTATTTCTGGTGACTGGATCCACTAAGATTCAGGTTAGGTCCAGACTGCCCATCTTAGAGTCACTCAAAATGCTGGCCTCTCCCAGGCAGAGAGGCCTTCTTTAAAGGAAGACGATCAAGAGTATAGACTTCTGAAGATTAAGGGCCCACCAAGTGCCTTTCTTGTTGAGTCTAAGGAAGGCCCAGTTCCTCAGCAGTACCCGGTGTGTTTATGAGCTGCCAGCCATCACGTCCTCATTATTGCTTTCACTTTGCAGATGAGGAAAGTGAACTTTAAAGGTTAAGTGAATCTTCTGAGGACTCAAGACATACATGACAGATGTGGCGCCAAAAAATTCACAAAATTCTCTAGAAATTATGAAAAATTATCAACCATAAATGCAAGGAGCTCAGAGAATCCCTAGAAGGATAAATTCTAAAGGGAGTGCATACACAGAGAAACACACAGGCCTAGACACATCCCGGTTAAGAGGTGAAAAGCACAGATAAAAAAGTCAGGATTGTGGCCAGGAAAAAAGGACACAAAATGATATAATCTATAAAAATTTTCCTGACAATTGGGTTGGTCACTAAGAGATTTTCCATAAACATGAACTCACTTCTCACCTTTGCTTCACTTGATTTTCTTGCGGTGCTGGGGACGGAACCCAGGGCTTCATGCATGCTAGGTAACCGCTGTATTACTGAGCTCCGCTCCCAGCTCTCTACATTTAAATTTTGAAGTAATAGGGCTTGAGCCAGGGCTCCGCAGTAGAGCACTTGACCAGCATATGTGAAGCCCTAGGTTTGATCTCCAGGACTGGAAACCAAATAAATAAGTTTTAAAATAATACGTAAATGCATGGAGAATCACTTTCACCATGAACTCTGAAAGAACAATGACTCTTAAGTTGTTCTAACCATAGTTTTTATCTCAAACGAAGTACAGTATCTTTACAAAAGAATGTTGAAAAAAACTAGAAGGGAAAAGACGTCAAAGATCACTAAACTGATTCTGTGGAAGGTACTGGCCCACCAACTCAGAGGGGATGGAATTCATGGAGAAACCTTGAGGCAAAATACTTTCCCCAAATACCTGTGTCATGAATTGATGATAATGTTTCTAGATATCTTGGGGCTCTTGCTGAGTCCGAAAGGAAAGAAATGACAGTTTACATGCAAGTGGACATTTCCTATTATAGGATGGGTGTATCCTCAGTAAAATCTTGAGAACTATGAGCTGCTTAGAGGAGAGCGTGCTGCAACCATGACTGAAGGCAGATCAGAGGATAAACACAGCCTCACAGTAGCAGAAGAAAAATCTCTATGCATGCTCAGGAAACAAGGTGAGTCAAGAATCTTGGGGCAGGAGTGGTTTTACCTACCTAGATATGCTGAGTCCAAGGTCTCTTCACTGACTTGACCAAAAAAAAAGGAGAGAACTTAAGGTGCTTATAATCTCTATGTTATGATACACATAATCACCTATTTCTGTCACTACTCTTTCACTATGCAGTTCAGGCTGGCCTTGAGCTCACTTTGTAGCCCAGGCGGGCTTCAAACTCACAACGATCTTCCTGCCTCAGCCTCCCAAGTGCTAAGATTACAGGTGTGAGCTACCACACCTGGCTCAGCCTCATTTTTAACTGGAATGAAATCCTAGAACACTTGACTATCCTAGCATTCTTCTTAGTATGTGTGTGCTGATCCCTGCTCTTTCCCTAGAATGGAAGTCCTGACTACCCCAGCATTTCTCTCTCTCTCTCCTCGCCCCCCCCGCGCGCGCATGTGTGTGTGTGTGTGTGTGTGTGTGTGTGTGTGTGTGTGTGTATGTGTGTGTGTACTGACCATTGCTCTATTCCTCATAGCTCAGCAGGACCCACATCTGCCTCATGATGAGCCTTGGAACATTTTCTGCCCAGCAGCGACCCTGACTCTGTTTATGTTGGTTCTTATCCCTGGAGTGGCCTTGGTCAAAGGTGAGATGACAAAGCCAATGGGAATAAGCAACAGGAAAGAAACAGGTCCTCAGTCTGTAGTTTCTGGAGTTAAGATAGAAATGGAACAATACAATATGGATGGACTTTTTTAGAAGGAAATTATTCTGGCGATCCTAGCTTGGAGGATTCTAGGGATGGGAAAATGAACTGAGGAGTGTTCTAAATGTCTACAGAATGTCAATTTTCCCTCCCTATACCAGTCTTGTTCTTTCAATATCACACAAGAGATGAACTAAAGCAATTGGACCCCAAATGTGAGTGTTAGTTGGAATACTGTGCTGCATACCCACGTGCTACACCCCTCATACCTTGAATATTTGACCAATTTTTCCTCACGGTTCTCTTAGTTTTGCAGGGACTGGCAGACAATGGACACAAACAGGGTACCATACGAGGAGAAATGCTCCACTAACTGGAGGATCTGTGGGCAGGGAATGGTGAGGAAACCAGTGGGAATGTTAGGTGGTAAGAAGTCAAAGTGTGCATTCTCACCCTCACTCTGTTCTCTGGAAGGGGGGAATTGATTATCTCAGCACTTTTTTGAGTATGTGTATACCGACCCCCGCCACACTCGCCACAGCAACAGCAAAGGGTGTTGTCTACTTCGGCACTGTTGACAGTGGCTGTACTTGCAGCAGGTGAGTCTGTGAGAGGCATTTTATGCAACACCCCATTCATAGCTGAAGTTAGTATACATTTGAGGCACCCAGCAGCATGATATATCTTCTATTAGTGTTTACTCGTGGAATGAACACACAGAAGGCAAATGTGTTCCTTTGCAAAGTGTCAAAGATGTACTAGGTGGGTCAAATTCAAATCATTTCACTTAAATGGGCAGTGACTGAAATTCAAGTCATTTCACTTGATTTACAAACCAGTGCAGCTCCCAGCCCTAGCAGAGTTGACTTGCTTCCCTCTTCTGCAGGGAAGACTTGCAGAATTGACTTGCTTCCCTCTTCTCCTGTGAGCCTTGCCCCAAAGACTCAATGGCATGCTACACCCCTTATGCCTTGAATATTTGACCAAGGTTCTATGATGAAAAATGAGGGTTCCTGCTACAAGTTTTCTACATATTTGAGCTACTGGAGTGGCGCCAAAGATCACTGTTCTTTTTTCTTTTTTAATTTTATTTTAAAGACAAAAGAATGGAGACATACAAACCAGAAAAGCCATAAACAATACAGAAAATACAAAGTTATACAGAATATAGTAGGAAATTAGCACTGGATGTTGTATTACATAGTTATCTTCATATTAGTTAACACAAAAACATTAAAGGAAATACCAAGTTATAGAGAAGATAGTAGGGAATTTGCACCGGATGCTGTATAATATAAGGTTATCTTCACTTCTGTTAATACAAAAACGATTGAGGAAATACAGAATTATAGAGAAAATAGAAGGGAATTAGCTCTGGATGCTGTCCTACATAATGTTACCTTCACCTTTGTTTCTCAGTTACACAGATGATGGCCCATTTGATCATTCAATTTTTCTCCTCCCTCATCTCCATTGCCCTGCCACTCAATCAGTCATCTTCCCTGTGATAATAACTGTACTCCTGGGTTTATCTATATCCTTGGACTCTCGCCTTGGGAAGAGATATAGCTGCCTCAGACTATACTATAACATACATGGGTGTGTACAAACTACCATGGTCAGAGGTGGGAAAGCACATATGCTCACAGCGGACCGCCCGGCTCCACCCTGTTGTCGTGCTATGAGTGGGAGCAGGTCCAGTCCATGAGGTGCCCTGAGCGGGGCCCACAGTGGAGCAGCCGTGGGGCCCACAGCGGCGCAGCCATGGGGCCCACTGTGGCACAGCCACGGGGCCCACAGCGGAGCAGCCGCGAAGATCACTTTTCTAACAAGGGAGCTCATCTGGTAATCACCATCAGTGGCCAAGAAGAGCAGGTGGAGTGAAATGATTTGGGGATCCTTGTTATCACTGCAAATCATATTCCAGATCACTGTAGAATCCACTGCATATTTTTCATTCTACCCTTCGTATTATATATTCATTGTCTTTGCATGTACCAGTCACCATTCATGTCCAGGTTCTGAGCATGTAGGGCTTTCTGTCTGGAATTCCCTTCTTTCTTTTATCTATGTGGAAAACTCCTACTCCTTCTTTATTGTATTTTACTTTATTTTTTATTTTTTGGTACCAGGAATCGAACTCAAAACCTCGCATTTGCCAGACAGGCACTGTGCCACTGAACTATATCCCTGGCCCACCTACCCCTTCTTTAAAACCAAGAGTAAACACTTTCTGAATGTCCTTGCCCACTCTGTCTTCCATCACAGTACACACATCCTCTACCAGAAATGAGCATACTCATCATACAGAAAATTAGTAAAGACCCAGCTAAACTGAACAACACCATAAATCACACAGATATAGTGGGACCCATAGATTATTTCATCCAATAACAGCAGACTACACATTTTTCTCAAGTTTGTGTAGTATATTCACCAAAATGGACTACTTTTTGGGCCACTAAATACATATTAACGAACTTTAAAAGAGTAGAAATCATAAATACCTGCTGTTAATGTATACTAGACTTTAACTAAAAATCAATAAAATATTGCTGTCTTGAAAGTCTCAAAGTGCTTTGAGGTTAAACAACAAACTTAAAACACATGGGCCAAAGAAGGTATTTAAAAAAATTTTTACAGTGCCAAAAAATGCCACCCTCCCAGTAGTACGTTCATAAGCACAACACAAACACACATAAGCACAATACCATTATGCTTTTTCAACTTTAAGAAATAATCTTTGATTTGAAGTCTTGCTTTTGGACAGAATTATTGATTCTGGGTTGACTCCATGACTACATGAACTTTCTCGATCATTATGAATCAACTGTTGTGGAATAGTCTCTTTTCCACTAATACCAAGAAAAAGAGAGCTTGGAATTTTAAATAAGGTATTTGGATAGAACCAGAAAAAAATTAAAACTATTTTGAAAAAGCAGCTCATCAAAATTTGTGGTTTTTCTGAGAGGGAACACCTAGATGGCAGAGTAGTAAGCAGCAGAGAAGAAGCCTTTTTGAGAGTTGCCATCCAGACACTGCAACATATCAATGTGAGAAAGACAAGAAGAGAAGTGGGTCCCCTGGACCCAGGAAGAATCTAAAACATAAATTGAAGCCCACAGAGAGAGTGAAGGGAGAAACTTTCATAAAGAAGAAGGAGGTAGCCAGCAGCACCTTCTCCCTGAGACAGGACTCACTTTGTGAAAGGAGTACTTCAAAACTGTGGACACACTGTGACTGCTGGTGACCTCAGAGGCTTCCATGAAGAGATGCAGCAGCAGAGGGGAGCAGAAGATGTGAAGGACTGCACTAGCTGGTAGTGAGTGCTGAGGCTCAGTTGTCCTATGCACAAGAGTGACTGTCTGGGAGCCATCTTGGAGAGGGGTCTGCTGAGCTCAGAACTCAGAGGAGCTGCTGCCTCCATCTAGTGGATCTCAGCTGGGCTCAGGCCCATGGAAGGTGCGCTGATGACTGCAGGTCAAAAGAGTCTGGTCTCAGCCAGAAGCTGCAGGCTTGCTGAGATGATCCACTACCCCGTCACAAAACTACTGCCGGCTTTCAGGGATAAATCGACATGGACTGGGATTCTGTCTCCACATGTTGTCCACCAGTGACAGCACAGACATACTTGGAAGTGGATTTTTCATATTTTTTTCTCTCTCTCAGTTGATTTTTATTGTGGTGGTGATGGTTTTATTTCTGACTTATGTTTTTTGTTTTTGTTTTTGTTTTTTTTCTCCTTCATTGTTTGATCTTGTTTTTATATGAGTGTGAACATGGTTTCTAGCCTCTTTGTGGTTGTGGTTGTGGTTCTGTTCTCTTCTTCTTTTTATTTCTTCCTTCTCACCCTCCCTCTAGTCTTCTGCACCAGTTCCTCAAAGTAGTATGATCCCCTCTATCCTCCAGCCTTACTTCTAATCTCTTCTTTTTCTTTCACTTCTGTATTAGTTCCCTAACCCATTTTAAATTTTAACCCCCAAGAGCAAAACTGACACATTAGTACTTGTCTACTGCATATAAGTTTCTGCTTTGTTTTAGATTTTGTTATACAGTCCTAAATCCAGTTCATATGGTTAAAGGTGGTAAACTGCTGGTTAGCTCAGTTTGTCATTTTCTAGGCTGTGTATGATGCTATTGTCATCACTGATGGTACCACTATAGCTAAACGTGACATAAATGTTTGAAACAACTGTTTTTCCTGGTATTCCGAGACTGAGATTGACTAAGGGTCACAGAAAATACTGTGACACAGGGCCAAAGAATCAGGGCCTGGGCCAAACAAGCAGCAACTTCTCACCCACAATAAATTGAAGAGGTAGGATCTTACAATGGACGCAAAACCCCAAAAAATGTGCTACACCTGGAAGATATCTCAGAGAAGTAGTCATTTCCTAAGAGTTCTAAATGCTAGCAATAAAGCAACCCACCGCAGGCAATTAATAAGCATCAGCCTAGGAATTAAACTTTAGAAAGAAAAAGTGAGAAAACACTTTTAAAAGATGCAATCACAGACATCCAGTTCACCAGAGGAAAACCCAGGGGGCAGGGAGGCGGAACAACCCAAAAGCCGCCCCCTGGCCTCTCTGAAGTGGTAACAGCAAAGCAATTGAATGAGTCTCTAGAAAAAAATCAAATCAGAAATAATTTCTCAGAAATAGTGTCCACAAATAGTGTCCACAATAAAATCCCTGCTTAGTGACTCTAGAGCAGATGTAGACAAAAAATAAAGGAACTAAAGAAAATTATAGAAGCCATGGATGCTCAGCATAGGAAAGAAATAGGATCCATAAAATAGATTCAAGCAGCTACTCAGGAGACTAAAAATTATACTGAAAATATTCACAGCAGATTAAGCCAATGTGAGGACAGGATCTCAGATACAGAAGACAAGCTTGTGGTTAGCGATCATGAAAAGAAAGATTTCTTCCCTGGCAGCAGCCTGTAGACAGCAGCTATCCCTCCACTGCCCAAGGCGCAGGTCCACCCTCACTCCTCCTGGCTCTACACTGCCTCTGGCCACGGTTGGGTCCTGGTGCAGTCAGTGGGCTGGGGTCCTGCACACGTGGGTGTTGCTGGGAAATGGGCCTCGGCTTGCCGCTCCTTCCTGAACGCAGGGCTCAAGGGCAAAGGGCCAGGCTGCGCCACCGCAGAGGCTGAGGCACAAGAGATGGGACTCCCTCTGCGGGGAACCCGGCCGTTACCTCTTCAGGGGAAGTAGCGGTGGCTTCGAGGAAAGCGGAAGCCTGTGGCGACCTCTGGCCAACCTGATTTGTTTTCAGTCTGTCTCCAAACAATTGGGGAATCAAAACTTGGCGGCCTTGGGGGCAGCCCTGCAGTGCCCGGGTTCAGGCTGTCAAGGATACACTAGTAGAAGATGGTATCTGCATTCTGCATCATGAAAAAGCTCATAGAAGAGATACAGTGACTCCGGTTTCAATGTATTCAGGAGATGAGTCTGTTGCTTCACATTTTGCTCTTGTTACTGCTTATGAAGACATCAAAAAACGTCTTAATGACTCAGAAAAAGAAAACTCATTCCTAAAGAAAAGAATAAGTTTTCTGGAAGAAAAGCTTGTAGGAGCTTTAGATGAAGAAACAAGTTCTATGGGATGAGAACAAGTAAATAAGACCTATCATGTGTATCGAGAGGTTTGCATTGATAGAGATAATTTGAAAAGCAAATTGGATAAAATGTGATGAGGAATTTAAATCCACCTTCATCAAACTGGGAGGTAGAACAGTTGAGCTGTGACCTGAAGATCTATGGTTTGGAATAAGAGCTGGAACTGACGAAAAAAGAATGTGATAATCTCAAAATAGAGCTACAAAAAGCCAGACAAATGGATTCATTTCAGAAAGACAATCTGAAGAGCAGCAATCCCCAAAGGGTAAGCATTTCAAGCCATAATGCAACCTGCATACTGGGAACTGAAGAGGGAAATGTCTAATTTACATCTGGTGACTCAAGCTGAACCATTAAGAGAACTGAAAGCCTCAACCACAATCAAAAAAGCTTGCACCCCAGATGGATGCCCTGAAGATCTTGGGAAAGACAGCACAAAATTGTCAAATTTCACTGCAACATACAAAAGACATAGGCCACCCTCACCAAATCACAAACCTCTTTGTATCTGTATCTTCCCCTGCATCAGGAGATATAAACGTTTCATCAGAGAAAGCACTTCTCCAATCATGGACAGATAGTGAAAGATTGATACCTAATGATGGTACAGACTTTCAGGAACATAACTCTTATGGAAGGAATTCTCTGGAAGATAATTCTTGGGTATTTCCAAGCCCTCCCAAATCAAGTGAGACAGCATTTGTGGAAACTAAAAGTAAAACTCTGCCTTTACCCAATCTGCTGCCACTGCATTACTTGGATCAACATAATCAAAACTGTCTTGATAAAAGTTAATTCTGAAGAGATTCAGGATTTGATCATGAGGTCACTGTACCTCTGTGGTTCTCCCAAGAAATTATTTAACAAACTGAAAGTGGATTTTGATTAAAATCTTGCAGTTCTTCAGTATACACTGTCAACATAAGGTATGATAATTAGTTGATTTTCTAGTAAAAAAAAAAGAGTGAAAGAAGAATGCCTTTCAGCTCTATATTCTAAGAATCAGATACATGCTAACTGTATTAGTGAATAAATTTAAGGTGTTTAGAGATAAATCTGCCATTGATAACAGTTGTGATTGGAGTCAATGAAAAAGCAGGAGATAGCACCAAAAGTACAAAAAACTCTTCACAGGTGTCATGGCATAAAACTTCCCTGATAGAGAAAAAGAATTTGACATACAGATAAGTGAGGCATATACAACTCCAATTACTCATGATAAAAAAATTCTACATCCAGGCATATCATAGTCAAGATTCCTAAAATTCAACACAAGAATAGAATCTTAAAGGCTGTTAGGGAAAAGAAACAAATCACCCACAAAGGAAAGCCCACCAGACTCACAGCCAACTTCTCAGCACAAACCCTCAAGTCAAGGAGACCTTGGAGTGAAGTATTTCAAGTCCTGAAAGCAAACAGCCTTCAACCTAGATTGATGTACACTGCAGAACCATCCTTCAAAACTGATGGAGAAATAGGATACTTCCATGACAAAGACTAACTGAGGAAATTTAGGGCCACAAAACTAGCATTCCAAAAATATTTTGAAGGACATTCTAGAAAGAGATAAGAAGGACTATAACTCCATGAACTCCAAAAGAAGGAATCCCTCAGGAAAGGCAAACAATTAAACAAAGGGAGGAAAAAATAGAGGGAGCCAACAACAGGAAAATAACATGACAAGGATAAGTCAATGCAACAGTTGAAAGATGACACAAAGAAAAATAATGTGAGTAATTGGTGTCAATGAAAAGGCAGGAGTCAACACAAATAATATAAAAATGTTCGTAGAAGTAATAGAAAATTTCTCAAGCATGGAGAAAACATCTGACATACAGATAAGTGAAGCATATACAAATACAATTAGCCATACTAAGAAGAGAATATTAAAAACTGCTAGAGAAAAGAAATAGATCACCTATAAAGGAAAGCCCATCAGAACATGGCAGACTTGTCAATGCAAACTCTCAAGTTAAAGATTTGGTTCTTTGAAAGAATAAATAAAATTTGATAAATATCTAGCCAAACTTATCAAAAAAAAGGAAAGACAAAACTCAAGTTCATGTAATAAGGAATGAAAAGAGTAAAATTACTACAGGTCCTGCGGAAATTAAAAACATCATCAATATCTTCTTCAAAAATCTTTACTTGCATAGGATGGAAAACACAGAAGAAATGGACATATTCCTAAAAACATATGAGTTACCAAAACTGAATCAAGAATGTATAGAAATTCTAAATAACCCAATATCAGTTAATGAAAATGAAAACATATTAAAAACTTACCAACAGAGAAAAGCCCAGGTCCTGATGGATTCACAGCTGAATTCTACAAGATATTTATAGAATATTTAATGCCAACACTCCTCAAACTCTTTAGTGAATTTGAAAGGGAAGCGATTGTCCCAAACTCATTCTTGGAGGCAAGCATTACTCTGACACCAAAACCAGAGAAAGACCCAAACAAAGAAGAGAATTACAGGCCAATGTTCATGACGAATATAGATACAAAAGTCCTCAGTGAGATACTTGCAAACAGAGTGCAGCAAATCATCAGGAGGAGTATACACCATGGCCAATTGGAATTCATCCCAAGAATGCAGGGATGGTTCAACATATGCAAATAAATAAATGTAATACACCTTATCAACAGAGCCTAAGACAGAAACCACATGATCATTTCAACAATTACAAAAAAAGGTTTGCATAAGGTGCAACACTCATTCATGATAAAAACCCTGGAGAAAATCAGAATAGATGGTCTTTACCTCAACCTGATAAGAGCCATCTATGACAAACCTACAGCCAATATTTTATTAAACTGAAAACTTTCAATCGAAAATCAAGAACAAGACAATGATGTCCACTATCACCACTTCTTTTTAATATAGTTCTAAAAACATTAGCTAGAGCAATTAGACAAGAGAGATAAATGAAAAGAATAAGGATAGGAAAGGAAGAAGTGAAATTTTCATTGTTCACAGAGGACATGATACTCTACATGAAAGGCCATCAAAACTCCACCAAAAGACTTCTAGATTTAATAACCAAATTCAACAGTATAGCTGGATACAAAGTCAACACTCAAAAATCAATAGCATTCCTGCACACAAACAACAAACTCACTGAGAGAAATTAGGGAAACCGTACCTTTCAGAATAACATCCAAACAATTGACATACTTAGGAATCAACCTAATAAAGGAAGTAATCCCAAAACCATTATACAGATTTAATTCAATCCTGATCAAAATACCATCAGCATAAAGTCAAAATGCATCAAAGAGCTAAATATTAAAACAGAAAAAGAGCTAAATATTAAAACAGAAACACTAAATATATTGATAAAGAAAGTGGATAGAAATCTTGAAGACATAGTTGTAGGCAGAGAATTCATGAACAAAACCTAAGCTGCACAGAAGTACTTCAAAGAATCAACAATTGGGATCTCATCTTATGAAAAAGTTTTTGCACATCAAAAGAAAGCATCACAGAGTGAAAATACAACCCACAAAGGGGGACAAAAGTTTAGCCAACTGTGCCTCAGACAAAGAACTTCTATCTAGAACATATAATAAATTGAAAAAAATCAAGACCCCCAAATTCAATGACCCAGTAAAAAATGGGCATCTGAGATGAATACACACTTCTCAGATATAGAAATACAAATAGCAAATAAATGTATGAATGTTCGACATCGCTGCTCAATGAAGAGATGCAAGTTAAAACAACATTGAAACTCCAACTCACCCCAGAAAGAATGGCTTTCATCAAGAAATCAACCAATAACAAATGCTGGAAGGGCTGTGGGTAAAAAGGAAGCCTTCTCCACTGTTGGTAGGAGTGTATACTGGTACAACCATCGTGGAAATCAGATTCCTCAAAAAACTAGCGTTACAGGTCCTATTCCACCCTGCTATTCCTCTTCTGGGTATTTTCACAGAAGAATTAAAAACATCATACCATAGCCATATATGTGCACCCATGTTTATAGCACTGCAGTTTGTCCCAGCTAAATCTTGGAAACAACCCAAATACACATACACTGAGGAATGGATGAAACAGACATGGCCTTTTCATTCACTACTCAGCTATTAAGGAGGATAAACTTGAGACTTTTATAGGTAAATGGATGCAACTTGAGATCATACTAATAAGTGAAATGAATCAGATTCATATATGTAAACATCATATTGTCTTCCCAGTGTAAAAAACTGAAAGAATAAATAAGATCCAAAAGGTACAATAAATACTATGACATGAGAAAAAACTTCCCTAAAGGAACGAACAACTGGGGTGGGGGAAAGGAAAAAAGAAGGAAAAGAAAAGAAAAGAAAGAAAGACAAGACAGCTAAGAATTATATCACTAATTTCTATGAATTTATTGAAAAGAATGCTTTGTGCTTCTATTCTTCGCTCAGTCTTTCATGCCTATAACATGTAAGGTGGGCAAATACTTTGAAGATAACAACACAATATATATTAACCATTGTTCATCTTCCAGTATGTTGTTTTCAAATTCTGTATAACTGTTTTCATTGTTTTTTTCTTTAAAGTAAACAAAAGTAATGAAAAGGATGAAATCACAACAGATCCTGCAGAAACTCAGATGATCATCTACACCTACTTTGAGAACTTGTATTCTAGTAAGATGGAAAATGCAGAAAAAGCAGACAGATTCCTACATACATATAAATTACCAAAGCTGAGTGAAGAAGATATAAAAATCCTAAATAAACCAATGTTTATTAATAAAATTGAGCTATATTTAAAAACGTGTCAACAAAAAAAGCCCAGGCCCTAACAGATTCACTGCTAAATTCTATAAAAATAATTAGAGAAGACCTAGCACCACTACTTCTCAAAATCTTTAATGAAATTGAAAAGGAGGAAATACTCCCAAATTTATTCTTTGAAGCAAGTATTACCCTGATACCAGAACTAGAGAAGAAAGAAAGAAAACTACAGGCCAATCTTCCTAGTGACCATAGATGCAGAAATCCTCAATAAGAAACTGGCAAACAGAATGCAGCAAATTACCAACAAGATTATATACCACGACCAAGTAGGATGCATCGCAGGGATGCAGGGATGGTTCATCATACATACATCAATAAATGTAATATTCCATGTTAACGGAGCCAAGGACAAAAGTCAAATGATCATCTCAACAGCTGCTGAAAAGCTTTTGACCAAGTCCAGCACCCATTCATGATAAAAGCCCTATAGAAAATCAGAATAGATGTTCTTTACCTCAATGTGATGAAAGCTATCTATGACAAATGAACAACCAACATCATACTAAATGGACAAAAACTGAAAGCTTTCTCTCTACAATCAGGAGCAACACAAGGATGTCCACTGTCTTCACTCTTCTTCAACATAGTCTTGGAAACTTTAGCTAGAGCAATTAGACAAGAGAGAAACAAGAAGTAATGCTAGTAATGGAGGAATTTAAATCATCATTATTGATCCCCTGCCACCTTATCTGTAGTTCAGTTTTTGTACTGCTCTTGTGCTACTGTGAGTAGTGTTTTCGTTCTTTTACTTTTAAAGTAAAAATAAATAAATTAATTAATAAAAATAAATTATCATTATTTGCAGATGACATGATACTCTACAGAGAAGACCCCAAAAACACCACTAAAAATGGCTAAATTTAATAAGCAAATTTAGTAGCATGGCTGGATACAAAGTCAACAAACAAAAATCAATAGCTTTTCTGTATAAGAATAACAATCAATGCATGAGAAATTAGGGAAACAATACCTTTCACAATAGCATCCTAAAAAATGAAATACCAGGAATCGATCTAACAAAGGATGAAAAAAGACACTGGAATATAGCAACATGAGAAAGACAAGAAGGAGAGAAGCAGGTCCCCTGGTCCCAGGAAGGATTTGAAATGAGAACTGAAGCCCTCAGAAAGAGCAGACAAGATCCTTCCCGGAGGAAAAGCTCAGGTGGCCGCCATAGTGCAGTTAGAGGAAAAGGAGGAGGAGAAAGAGGGAGTCACCACTCCATACACACCCGCTGCCCTCTCCCTCATTCCCGCGCTCACAGCTTCAGCTTTGGAAGCCTGCGCTTGCGGGAGCCTCTAACTCAGCCAGAGGAGAGCAGAATTCCAAGAGCTGGGCCAAAATCAGAACAGAGAGAGCGCAGCCCAGAAAAGAAGCAGCGGCAGGTGGGAGGTGCTGTCGAACCCAGCTTGACGATGAAAAGGTACAGCAGCCACTAAAGCAGAACACCTACTCTGCTGTGACCTGTTCTAATCAGCACCCTGAGGCAAGGCAGAGACAAAGCAACCAGCACACAGCCTGCCACACCCAGCTCTGCACCTGCCCTGAGACTGTGGCCTGCTACCTCTCCCCTGTGAGAATAACTACCAGCAAAGAGCAGCAGAGAGCCGAGGCAGTGACCCCAGGGTCACAGCAATTCCTTGGGGACCCAACCAATGAACAAACAGGAACTGGAGCACAACAGTAAGAGTGAGGTGCAGATGGAGGTGGCCCAGATGGCTCTGCACCCTTCTCACTCCAACATCAAGCAGGAAACACGAGCTGAGTTACCGGGCTCCAGCTCCCACCCTGAACTCCCTCTGTGAGCACCTTGAGACGTGGTACCCCTCGCACCCAACATGTGTTCCCGACAGCAACATGTTGAGTCTCCTGACGGCAACAGGCTGAGTCCACAGCTTCAGGAGACCCAGTCTAAACTACTAATATGAGCACCAAGAGGGACTTCATATCACTTGCATATATGAACCTTATATGAACCCATAGCGACAAATTATATGAAAAGCAACAGTCCTGGAGTCCACTAGATGACAACATACTCTACACAGAAAACAGGAGAAATTCCTCCAATTGTCTCCTAGAACTAATAACTAAACTTAGCACACACCCTGGACTACCTCAGTGAGCATGGATGAGGGAGACCTCATGCCACTTGTGCCCAGCATTGACCAGCTGTGTAAGGGGCAGGGAGCAGCAGCACTGGAGAATGAGACGTGGGAGGAGGTGAAGTCCTGGAAGTAGGGTGCAGATCCAGTCCTCTAGCTGAGCAGGGACAGCCTCCAAAGAGTCATAGGTGGCCTGCAGGGAGACACTGGTGGCCTATGAGGGGACACCAGGGGCCTTCACAGGAAGCTCAGTAGTCTGTGGGGGAGGGGGTTCCCCGCAGGCTACATGAAAATCCTGATGACCTGGACCGGGTCTCCAGGCACAGCAATGGGGCAGAGCCTGGAGATAAGCAGGCATGATCCTGCAGACTGGACCGGGCCCCCAGACATACCACATCAGGGTGGAGCCTGAAGGTAAGTGGGGTGACCCCATGGACTCGACTGGGCCCCCAGTTGTGCCGCATCAGGGAAGAACCTCGTGGTATACGGGGGCAACCCCTCAGACTCGACTGGATCCCCAGGCAGAGCCTGGCAGTAGATGGGGTTGACCCCGTGGACTCGACTGGACCCCTGGAGGCCTCAAAGGTTTGTCAGTGGGGTGCTGATTGTAGTGTGCTTGGGTCCCTGTCTAGTATTGTCATTGAGGTTGGGTGCTTTTCCACCTAGTGCCATAGCAATTTGTGCACACCCATGTTTGTTGCAGCATAACTTGAAACAGCCATGTGTCTTCCCAGTGTGAGAGCCCGAGGGAATGAATAAAACCAAAAAGTACAGTTATTATCAGAGAGAAGACGACTGATTGGGTGGGAGAACAATGGAGATGAGGGCGGAGAAAATTGTTTGATTAATCATACGTGCCTTTATTTGTATAACTGAGTAACAAATGTGAAGATAACATTATGTAACACAGAAACCACTGTTAATTCCCTACTTATCTTCTCTATAATTTTATAATTCCTTCCTTGTTTTTGTGTTATTCTGGTTTATGTCTGTTTGGTTGTTGATATGTTTTCATTCTTTTGTCTTTAAAAAACAAAGGATGAAAAAGCCTGCTACATTGAAAACTACAGTACTTTGAAAAATGATATCAAAGTGGATATCAGGAAATGGAAAATACCTCTAGCTCTTGGGTAGAAAGAACCAATATAGTGAAAATGGCCATACTTGCAAAACTTTTATACAGAGTGAATACAATTCCAATCAAAATTCCAATAGCAGAATTCACAGAACTTGAGAAAACAATCCTAGAATTA
Organism: Dinomys branickii; assembly: GCA_004027595.1. Taxonomy (NCBI): domain Eukaryota; kingdom Metazoa; phylum Chordata; class Mammalia; order Rodentia; family Dinomyidae; genus Dinomys; species Dinomys branickii. Next base: position 33,039 of record PVLD010020373.1, read on the forward strand.
ATTTGGACCCAGAAGAGACCTAGAATAGCAAAAGTCCTTGTGGGCAACAAAGGCAAGGCAGGAGGCATCACAATCCCTGACTTGAAATTGTACTACAAAGCTATTGTGATTAAAAAGCCAGTGTAGTACTGGCAAAAAAAACAACAACAACAACAAAAAAAACAAAACCCGAAAATCAATGAAACATAACAGAGGATGCAGAAACAACTCCAAACATACTCAGCTGTCCCGACCCGCAGGTAGTCAACGAAGGCCCTAGAGGGGGAGTGGGACTAAAGAGACAAGAGACACAAGAAATGGAGACAAGACAGGAGTCTGATCAAGTCTTGTTATTGAGCAGAAAGCTCGGGTTTATATGCAGTGCGGGAGTGGGGATTGACGTCAGCGGGTAACTAGGCAGCGGAGGGGGGTCCAGATATCATGTGAGGGAGGCCCAGGCATCAGGCGATAGCATGTGGCCACATCGTATGATTTACGGGAAACAGAAACTTAACTCAGAGAAAATAGAAACTTAACTCAAGATAGAAAATGAAACTAAATTGAAGACTCTCAAGATGGCTGATACATTTCAAGATAGATGCCGACCGCAAGTCTTTTGGCAGTCTCCCACAGGTCCCCCCTTTTTTTTTTTAATTTTATTTTAAAGACAAAAGAATGGAGGCATATGAACCAGAAAAGCCATAAACAATACAGAAAATACAAAGTTATACAGAATATAGTAGGGAATTACCACTGGATGTTGTATTACATAGTTATCTTCACATTAGTTAACACAAAAACATTAGAGGAAATACCAAATTATAGATAAGATAGGAGGGAATTTGCACTGGATGCTGTATAATATAAAGTGATCTTCATTTCTGCTAATACAAAAACGACTGAGGAAATACAGAATTATAGATAACATAGAAGGGAATTAGCTCTGGATGCTGTCCTACATAATGTTACCTTCATCTTTGTTACTCAGGTTACACAGATGATGGCCCTTTTGATCAGTTCGTTTTTTCTCCTCCCTCATCTCCGTTGCCCTACCACTCAATCAGTTATCT
>PVLD010020374.1:0-34084 GCA_004027595.1 Dinomys branickii
AGAAGTGAAGATAACTTTATATTATACAGCATCCAGTGCTAATTCCCTACTATCTTCTCTATAATTTGGTATTTCCTTTAATGTTTTTGTGTTAACTAATGTGAAGATAACTATGTAATACAACATCCAGTGCTAATTCCCTACTATATTCTGTATAACTTTGTATTTTCTGTATTGTTTATGGCTTTTCTGGTTCATACGTCTCCATTCTTTTGTCTTTAAAATAAAATTTTTTAAAAAAATTTTTAAAAAATGAAGTATTACATATCACTTTGAAAAACAGATGTATCACTAATTAGCTTTTCTAACTTTTTAAAAAATAAAGGTGTCCTTTTGAGAAATATTTTAGCATAAACACATAATAAAATCACAATATCCATACACAAAAGTATACTTTTTCACATTAAAGTGAGGAGTAGTCTTTATAATCCTGTGACTAAAAGTTATTGTACTGGAAAAAGGGTTTTAAATTTTTGTCTTTAATAAAATTATCAAGGACATATTAAAATATGTACAGTATAGTGATTCTTAAACTGTCCATCACTCAGCTGCAAAAACATCAGCCCCAAAGTCAACCCTACCCCATTTACACCCTTTCCAAACACACTTCTTCTTTCCCACTTTTTTTTTTTAAAGAGAGTCTCCCTAGTCACTAAATTGCCTAAGATGAGCTAGAACTTGCAAGATTTCTACATAAGCCTCCCAGGGTGCTAGGATTATAGGAATGTGTTGCTATGCCCAGCTCTCCCTGTATTATTTTGAAGTAAAATCTAGACATCATATAATTTCACTTGTAAACGTTTCTGTACTTATCTCTAAAGTGTAACTACTACCTTGTCAAAATAAGCACAATACTAGTACCACACCTAAAAAAAAAACTAACAGTTTATTCTCACAACATTCAATAACCAGGCAATGTTCAACGTTTCAACTGTCTCACACTACCAAGTACAAGCTTTGCAATTGATTGATATGTCTTCTGTCTTAATAATAGACCCTCCTCCATCCCTTTATCCTCTGCAATAAATTTTTCAAGTAGCTGTTGCTTGTCCTCAAAAGACCCCCCAACACACACACTCCAGAGTTTGCTGATTGTACCCTGGGTGGTGTTTAGCATCTTTTTCTTTGCTTTTGAAAACTGGTAGCTGGGAGCTTCATCCACAGGTAAGTTTTTAAAATGTTATATTTGACTCCATTCCTGCCACGTTTACCTAATAACTACTATGTGTTTGTAACTGTAGGCTGCTATAGAAACAAAAATGCATCAGGAAGTAGATAAGAGTAAAGGAATTACACGCAGGCAGAATTAGAATCGTTGTGTTCAGTTAAGAAGGGCTTACGAAGCCCTGTGGTGGTGGCAACTAGCATGCCAGAGCCAGCAGGGGAGGGAGGCTTCACTGAGGAAGTGATCTGGGAACTAGGCTTCGAAAGGTGGTTGAACAGGGACAGAAGGAGAGAGGAAGGGCAGGCAATTTCCAGTCCAAGGAATCAGCATATGCAAAGGCAGAAAATCATGTAAGAAAAGAAATACAGCTGAAAGATCTGCTTGCCTCAGGTCGGATTATTGCCTCTGACAGTGTCCCTGAACTGGATAAAAATATCTTAAACTCCTGCATTTCCACACTAGGAAAACTGCCTGTTCAGTTCCTGCCTCCTCGGACTCTAGAGTTTATGGCTTTTAGAAGGAGTTAGTCATCTAGGCTAAGGGGAGGAGGAGCAGAATGCGGAGGAGGTTCCCAAAACCGCAGAAAGTGAGTGACAGTGGGTGATCGGCCAGATCTGAGCACTCTGTAACAAAGCTCTGGTCTGGGCCCAGCTGGCCTATCTGGGGACTAGGGCCTTTGGCACAAGCTGTGAAGGGAATCGTTTGCACATGCATTATTCACACGCAGCCAGGGCGGTTCATTCTTATCTCCTCAGTCCCCTGGGCACGTTTTCCTCATCCCTCCCACTCCCTCTTCTCCTCAGCGCCACCCCCAACAATGACCCTGATCAATAAATACAAGGGCGGAATCTGATTGTGCAAATATGAGAAGATGCCTGGGGGAGAAAAGCGGCAGGGCAGCGGGGCAGCAGCAGAGTGAAACAGAAAGTTCCTGAGAAAACAATCCCAAATGTCCCAGCTGCCCTCTCTGATATGACGCTCCCCCGCCTCTCCTCTAATTGGCAAACTCTTGCTCATTTTTCAATCCCAGCTCAGGGACCACTGCCCCTCACCTCTGTGGAGCCCTGCAGCATGCCCAGGTTGGACGAGCTGCTTCCCTTATGGTGCTCTCGTAGCACGCGCACAAATCTTTGTTCTTGCGCCCACCGCTCTGTACCATCAGCATCTGCTGGTGTCTTCTGTGTCCTCTGTTTGACTCCTGAAGAGGGATGTGGTCCATTCTTTAGTTCTCTGTGCCTAGTCTAGTGCTGGCACCTAAAGATAGTGGTAGACATTTGCTTTGTGACTAATTGAAAGTATGAACTGAAACGTTTGGCCTGCATGCTTTGTCCCACCCAACCTTTTTTCCCTCCCAATTAGAGGGCTTAGCAGATGATGGTCTAGAAAACATGTCCAGCTTTGCTGTTATGGAACAAGGCCTGAAGTTGAGGTCTGGCGCTATGTATACCCCTGACATCTAGGGAAAACCATGAGAGTCACAAATGGCCTAGTGAAAAGTTCTCTTCCTCCTCTGTTCCACTGGATAAGGGGATGTCACCTAGCCAAACAACACTCCTCATCAAATGGACCCGATGTTGTACCTGCTCACCCCCAGCCTGTGGAATTCTAATCTCCTGTGGTAACTGCAGATTTTTTATCCTTTAGATACTACAAAGCCTGCTTCCCACAGGTCCTGCTGCTCATTCCGTTCCCAAGTCAACCCCCATTTTGTCTTGTGGGGGTGTCCCTTCTCCCACACTGTAGTCAATCTCACTGTCCAGTGTCTGGTGGTGTGTGCCTGGCCAGTCCCATAAGGCCCACTGGGGAATTCCTCCCTCACCAATGTGGTAAATAGGGAAGTGACCGAAACAACCATCAACCACAACCATTCCCGAGAGGAATGGCAGTGATGGCAGAGGCAGAAGCCAGGCAGGGGTAGAAGATGTAGAGGTCTTACTTCATATGAGTCTCATATCACACAGGGCTCCCATGTCCCTGAGGTAGTACTGGTAACCCATACTTGGTTTGCAACAGTATTCAAATAAGCCTGCCCCAAGTGTGCATTTTATCAAGTAAAGGATGCATGGGTTATGCATAAATGTTACATGTTGAGTAGTCCAGCTATTTCACAACAGGGCAGCCCTGAGAGACAAAAGGTAACTTTTAAAAAAGTCTTTAATTGGGATCTTCCTGCTTACACTAAGCTAAATGTTTTGGGATTGTAAAACTCTGAGAGAGCCCTGAGCTGATTCCTTTGAATCCCATTTTGTTTTTCTGTCTTTAACCCAACTGAAAGCATTCCATACCAAAGCCTTAACCGGCTGAGGTAATGCAAACAAGAGCAGATTTCTTTGGCCCAAACTATTTCCATAAATGTGCCACTTTCCACCTGGAGTTAGAGTTAGGCCAGTAGTTATGCTGAACTGCATTTCCTATTTGTGAAGGAATAGGCTCCTTCTCAACAAAAACTGTGAGACAGAAGCCACAAATCAAACATGCAAGTCAGTATCCTCTACCTCATTTAATAAAATGCTTATTATAGGATAATTTTTTAAATATAGATGTTAGAAAAATGAGGAAGTAACAACCAAAACCTAACATGAACAAAAACCCAAGCTTCAGAAATCTGAAAAGATGTTTTCTTGAAAAATACCTTACTTACCCTGTTGAATCATTCAATTTTCACATGTGACTTTGTGCAGAAAAGAAGTTCAGATTCCATTCTCAGTTCAAATCCATTGTTCTCTAGGTAATTGCCTAAGACCAGCAGGGTGTTGCTCTCTGATGTACCAGCAGCAAGTAATTTCAGCTGACAGCATTCTGCCATCTCTCATAGTTTTTTTTACAAAAGGTTCTTCGCCATCCAAAGAAGTTGAATACATCTGACAAATGTCTGAGACACTTGGATAAGGTTCAAAGTCTTCTATTTCTCTCAGCAAAGAAAGTATATTAAAAGCAAGTGAATTCTATTCACTTTTTGAACATTCCCTACATGCTAACATTTGCATACTGTATTACTACTGTTTGCAGTACTATTTATTAGCTCAATTCTGCCCACTCTATGAAGCACTTCAAAAAACCTACCAACAATTCTCACCTTACATGTCTATTAATTTTATAAAACTGAAGTAAATAATAATGCTTCGATAGTTTCATCGTCTTCTGTGTCCTTTTTTTTTATTACCAATATCCTCTTAAGAAACAAAAAATAGCTTTAGAAAACAGGTGACTATGGCATAGCAGCTCTTCTTTCCCCCACCCCCGCAACAGAGTTCTATTCATAAACACTGCTCCAGTCACCTGGATTATAGACACCAACTCATAGAGTAGTTACAGTTTCTCAGAATGGGGAACAGACCACGGCAACCTCTGCTCTTAACTTTCACATGCTGATGAGGGCTGGAATATAGCTCAGTGGTCGAGCATTTGTAAGCACGTATAAGACCTGAGTTTGATCCTCACCACAAAACAAACAAAATCCCTGGGAACTTGTGAAGTGCAAAAGGACACTGACAGTTCATGCGGCCCGGCTCTTACTCCCAGGCACACTCACCTCTAGGTGAGGCTCAGCCAGTGCGGGCCTAGGGTGATTTTTCCCCAGCCTGATTGGAGGTAAGGGAGGAATGACGCAAAGACTGAGGTTAGAGTCTAGGTTCCGGTCCTGGTTTTGTCACTGACTCCCTGAGTAACTTTGTCAAGTTTCTCTCCCCGGCCTCACTTTCCTTATCCAGGAGACACTGGACCAGAAGATTTTCTAAAGTTCTTTCCAATCTATGTTTTCATGCACAGTTGATTATTTCTAAAGATGGCCTCAACAATCCTTCCTGCCTATTTCCCACCTTTTTGTCTTTAAGGTATTCACCTAATTACTGTAAAATGGATATACTTTCAGAAATGTGTACACCTCTGTATATACTACCACACTCAAGGTGCGGGACGTTGCTCTTCACCACCTCCCAATTCCTCTCATGCCCTTTTGCTAGCAACCCCTGCTCTCCGCCCTCAAGCAACCAGTGATCTGCTTTCTGTCACTATAAATTACTTTGCCTTCTCTAGAATTTCATATAAATAGAATCAAACATAATGTGCTCTTTTGTGTCTGGCTTCTTTCACTCAGCCTAACCACATCCCTTTTGCAACACCCTTGTACCGTTCTCCCATTAAGAGTAGAATCTTCTGCGAAGCACCTTGAACCCAGGCTGGCCCCTCTGACTTGCTCTGATTGACAGAATACAACAACAGCAGTGCTGCCTCATCTTCCTCACTCCCTTGGAAGACAGACGCCGTGTGAAAATGCTTCAGCTGGGCTACCGAATTGCTCAAGACCAGGAGGACAGGGGCATCACATGCGGGAGAACCAACGCGCCCCACCCAACAGCACCCAGGCCCAGACATGCAGATGAAGACATCTTAGATCTTCCAGGTAAAGCATTCCAGACAAGAACACATGGAGAAATGTGATGATTATATATACCTAAAATGTACCAATAAAATTAAAAATAAAAAAAGAACACATGGAGCAGAAACAGTCCTCCTCACTGATCCTCAACTAAACTCCTAACCCAAAGAATTGTCAGTGAACAAACACTCTTTGTTTAAGGCACTAAATTTTGGGGTAGCTGGTAACACCGTAGGATTTAACTTAAACCATGAGCTTTCTGCCCCATCTTCTAAGGGCCAACAGAATTTCTTTCCCACTCTAGAACTATTAGCTAACTATTCAGATGTTTTATCTTAAACATCTTCTACATCTATTTCCTTCTCATATTGCTCTTTCCTTCAGTATCATAAATGGCATCTAATTTGTAACTGCATGATAACTCTGCTTCATTGGCTTGGAAATTATAGAGTGCCTTTTTTACATTCCACTTTACAGGGTTAAAAATATCAAATCTCTTCCATCTTCCCTTGAGATCCAGGGTTCTGGCATTTGAATTACAGCACGTTCTGAAGAAAAGGAATGCAGAGTTTGGAAGCCAAGAATCTTCACTTCATACCTCATGAGCTGTATGGTTCTGGGCACATTTAAAACGATACAAAAATAAAAGCACCTCATTTCTATAGCCCTGGCAGGTCCTCTATATTTGCATGCCCCTGTGTGTGTCAAGTTCTCTGTCATAGGCTTGAACTTGCAAAATACATTTGCCTATCAATCTGGAAGGTAAGAGAAACGCTATTTCTGTCTTAAGGCTTTTTGTTGAGAGAAGTGAGAGATTTGAGCACATGCACATTGGGCGGGGAACAGAGACAGAGACAGAAAGACAGATTTTGGTATTCTCCACATGGTCAGGGGAAATCCACATGAAGGAAGCATTATCATAGAGGGATAAAAGCCGAGGTTTATATAAAGAAATGCTTTGGCTTGAGGAGGTTCACTATAGAGCTTAGGACTTAGAGAAGCTAGCCCTAACAATGAAAGGACTCTGGCAGTTTCACGTCTCTCCCCAAATACAATTTGAAATTTTAAAAAATCACACTTTGGAGGACATCATGTTGAATGGAGTCAGGCACAGGAAGCAAATACTGCATGTTCTTGATCATTTATAGAAACTAAAAACTTGATCTCATAGAGGAGAGTGGAAGAGCGATCACCAGAGACTAGGAAGGAGCTGGAGAAGGAACAATACAGAAAGGGGATCAGGGGGCCAAAACGCAGTCACACAGGAGAACTTAACTCTGGTGTTTAATAGTCTAGTAGGCTAACTGTAGGCTACAAGAATCTATGTGATATATTTCAAATAACTAGAAGAGCACGAAAGTTATCAACACTTAGAAATGATTGAGGATATGGGAATATTATACTATGATTTTATCATTAAACATTATATATGTATCAAATTATTGTACAGTACTCCATAAATATGTACAAATATTATGTGTCAAAAGTAAGTTTAAAAATCACAATAAACATGAAGGTAAAGAGGCCCAAGTTTCTGATTTGCACCATAATTATTTCAAAGCTTTATTTCAAAAACCAAATCTTTCCAATTTTCTCATTTTTTTCCCTGATGTCTGTTTTTTGTTGTGTCTCAGAATAGCAGCTCACAAAGTATGTCCCCTAAACCAGGAGCAATAGCTTCACCTGTGAAAACGTTCGAAATGATAATTCTGAGGCCTCCCCCCAAATTTACTGAGTAAGAAACTCAAGGGGTAGCTCCTAGCAATCTGTTTCAACAAGTCCTTCAGGTTTGAGAACCACTGTTTTAAACAGCTAATCTGGACTGCTCATTACCTTGTTTCTCAAACTAGTCGCTGTTCATGAGAATCTCCTGAGAAGCTGCATAGAAACACCACTACCAGCACTCTAACTCACAGATTTTGATTGGTCAGGGTAGGCCAGGGAACCAGCACTTCTGAAGTCTCCTGAGTGACGTGCGCAACAAGTGGATAATCTGACCTCTAGGCTTGAGTAATCAAAGGGAGGAGATCAGGAGAAGGCCAGCTTGCTTAGAAGTAGGAATAATTCAAAAGTATGTTTAAGCAAGTTTAAAATAAAATACATGTAAATGTGAAGTGGAGAAGGGAAAGAATTATAAACCACAGCCTTAGGATTATTTGGGAGCAGTAAGCATTTTAAACTGAAGTAAAGGGGAAAATTGTTTAAAAGTTGATAGGAGAGTCAAAGATAGTACAACTGAGATAAATCAGGATTGAAAATTCTTCCCAGGACTGAGCTGTGCTACAACCCTGTCATACATTTATATTCTGAACATCTAAACTAATATCATTTACTTCCTACAATAATCCTAGAAAGAGAGATCTCTATTCTTCAAAAAATATTTAATTTTGCAGTTCTCCAAAACTGCTTTGTGGTATGCAGCTGTAAGACTGGTTATGGTCAAAGTGTGGAATCTGATTGGATAGTAATTATCTTCACTTACACAACAGCCAAATGAAGGAAATAAGGATGATTATTTTTAGCCTCTATAAAATAATGCAGGCAAAAAACAAAATGTGAGATTCTTTCTGCTAAAGTTAGCTTTTACAAAGGATCTGATTTTTATATTTTATTTCATCATAGTTTTATTATGTTCACAGTTTGGAAGTTGAACAAAAAACAGTGGCAAGTTTTGAAAGATATGGTGAAGGAAGAACGCAAGTAATAAAAAAGATGGCAGCAAATGAATGATAAAAATGAACAGAAATGCAGTGAGGGGGTAAAAGGGTCTGAGAGTGGAACCCTAAAAAAGAATTTTCATTTCTTTACTGCTGTATCTATGGCATCTAGAACAATGAAGACATGTAACAGTCAACAAATATACTTACTATACTTTTTGAACAAATGACCTCCAAAGATAGGTCCAGTTTCGTATGTTAGGATGCTATAATTTGGATGATTGAGGCACTAATATATGATATCTTAAACTTGTTTTTTTATGAAGAGCTGCCCAACTATACAGTACAGTTTACGACAGGTAAACTTTCCTAGCCAGGGAAAGTTTAGTGGGCTTTCCAAACCAAAATTTCCAAAACATGGAACTTGAAAGAGGAGTAATTCCTCAGAGGAGCTGGCAATTATTAGCCCCAAATAAAGTAGTACTCCATCTCACTTCTCTCAGAACTAACCCACCACTTATGAATCACGATCCTGCGGGGCCATTTTTGAAAGGGGGTTCAAATCCTAAAAAGAGCTGGTCAGCCAATTTCATCCAACACACACTTCCCGGACATGTTTCCAAGTATTGTGTACAACACCTTCCTGTAGGTATTCTGAAAGTCCCACAGCCCCATGTCTTGCTTTCCAGCATGCAACCCACACTCCCACATTCTGGAGATAAGAGGTATCTGAGGGTCTATGAAAAAGTAAAGAAAGGACTTTTATTTCATCATAGATTTGGGGTAGTGTACTGATTAATGTGCATCTTGTAACACCCAGCTGAATTGAATCAGTGTGATACTGGGTGTGGAGGGCCCACCTGAGGGTTGTAGCCAAGAGCATAAAAGCAAAACTGGAGGGGAAGATGGTGTGCTGCTCCTTCTCCACAGGAAGCTTGTCCGATTGGTTTTCCTGACATGAACTCAGCTGTTCTCATCGTGGGAGCTTGGGTTGTTGCTGGGGATGCTGTGGTTATTTTCACGGGAGCTCTGGTCCTAACCTTGAGCATCAATTTCTGGCTCTAGTCCAGATTCCTCAGCCTGCTGGCACAGATGCTTCATCCCACTGGTGCAGACTTTCTAGCTTCCACCACTGACCGGGCCTTCCCAGTGCAGATCCCTGATACAGACTTGCACGAGATAGTGTTGTGGGCTGTAGGCCTGGACTCATGGTAGACACTGCCATGGGCTCTAGGTCTTCCGCTGGACTCGTGCAGGACGCTGCCATGGGATCCAGGCTCTGGATCCTTTGGGTCTCTAATGTATGGACAGATTTCTGGCGCTTTTCTGCGTTTGACTTTTTGGGTGAATATGAATTATGTGTCGTGTATTAAATCTATTCCTCCTGTAAACCCCGACTACAACAAGTAGGCTCATCTCAGAGAATCAATCCCCAAAATGAAGTGGAAAGCAACCTAGAAGGGCTCTACTCTTTCATGCTTTGGAAAATGGAATAGCAAGAGCGACTACCTCTTAACTGTTCCTTAATAATTACTGCTCCAAAATGAAATGAGCAGGTTTGAAGAGATTAATTTTCCTAGTGTCTTGCGGCTTTGCACTCATCGCGCAATGCCTTAATGCCCTGGTTGGGTTTTACTTGCGGAGTCAGCAAACACAACGCTAGGTACTAAGCTCCATGAACAACAGTGACCAATTCTCTGCTCTCACGGGTTTATATTGAGGAAAGAAGCCAAGAGACAAATATGTAAAATATGTAATTCATCAAGTGGTTATAAATGCCCTTCTGGGGGATAAAAGGATTATGACAGATGGCGACAAGTAGCTCTAACCCATGTCGGTGTTATGGAAAAAACCCCCCAAACCAAATACCTGTTTTCTTCTCGCCATTACAGGTTGTGTGCTCACACAGATCCCCGCCCTGACTCCCTGATGACTCAAAGCCCCTTGTCTAGACTGTTTCGCTCCCCTTCCCTGTGCTAGCACTTCGCCGGCTATTCATACAAGTCACAGTATCATGGGATGTCTAGCTTGTCCTCAGGCTGTTTCTATCTAGGGCTGTGTCCCAGCCAAACTCAAAGAGAACTTGGTCCCACACCAAATTTTAGAGAAGTAATATGAGACAGAAGGCATAAAGCACCAAAGGAGAAGTGACGGAGACGGCTCTCCACTACTGCCAACCGAGGCTCACATCTTAACGCGGACCACCGACCAAAATTCAAAACGGAAACCGAGCAGGCGCCCGCTTCTCCGGGTGCTGTGGGGAGCCGGCTCTCTGCGTTCCCGCGGGCGCCGCCGCCAGTCCCTCAGCGGAGAGCCGCGCGCCGCTCCGCTTCGTGGGGCCGAGCCAGGGCCGCAGCCGCGCGCCGGCGCCTTTGTCTCCCTCGGCCCCTGGCCTCGCGGGCTCCAGACGCGAGCGCGACGACGAGGCGCGCGGCAGCAACCGACCACACGGCCTCTCCTCGCTCCCTCGCTTCCCTTCGGCGCCCCCGCGCGCGCCCCCGAGCGCGTGGGGCGGCGGCGAGTGCTGCGCGCGCCCCGGCGTCCCCTCTCCAAAGGGCCCAGGAGCGGGCGCGGCCTCCGCAGTCTCCGCTTCTGCCGGCCGCCTGCCGGGAAGTAGCGCCGTCCGCGCGCGGAGGGACACACACGGCGTGCTGCGGCCGCGCGGCGAGGGCCCCGGGAGCGCGCTCGGCGCCCGCCAGGCCTGGCGCCTGCTCGGGCAGCCGCGGAGGTGACGTGCGCGTCCCGCGGCGGGCGCGGGCCGCACCCCTGGGGGCCTCAGCTGCGGGCTCGGGGCTCCCCGTATCGCGCCGCCCAGCCTGGGCCTGGCGTGTGACGCGGAGCTTCCCCGACTGCGCGTCTGCCGGCGTCGGCCCGTCCGTCCCGGGAGCCGGGCAGGTGGTGCGTGCCCAGTATTCCCTCTAACTTACACGCGCGGTGTCCAAGTTCCCATCTCTTCTGCTGTGAAACAATGGGCGTCAGGATTCGCAGGGAGCTAATGGAGGCAAACTGCCTACCAGCATATAGTGAGTTTCCCCAAACACTGCCAGTATTAACTTAGCAATACTACGAGCGACAACATGGGCAGAACTAAGAAGCACTGGGTGGGTGTGGCAAAAGATCAGTCTGGTTTCATTTCTATGAAATGTTAGTGGATCGAAGGCCATGCAAAGGAGCAGGAGAGAACTTTTGGGAGGTAAAGGAACATATTCCATATCCTAATAGAAGCGGTGGTTCGGGGACTTCACATGGAGTGGGTTGGGGGGACAGAATTCATCAAACTGTAGTCTTTAAATGGGATGAAGTTTTATCTCTATTGTATTCAAATTATATACAAAATAATTTCCACAAAAAAGCTGGAACAAAAAGTTTGTGTCTTTTTGAGGCAGGGTCTCGCTATGCAGTTCAGGCTGGCCTTGAGCTCACTTTGTAGCTCTGGCTGGTCTCCAACTCACGACGATCCTCCTGCCTCAGTCTCCCAAGGGCTGGGATTACAGGTGTGCGCCACCACGCCCGGCACAAAAAGTTTTTTAAATGATCATTGTTAGGCATAGTCAAGGATGAGGGATAAATTGGTGGGGGAAAAAGGACAGTTTCCAAAAATCTGAGCGTTAAATGCTTGTAGTCTCTGAATACAATGGCTTCCTCTAATCTTCTATAGCCAGTAAACACCAGCTAGGAACAGCTTAAGTCCAAGGAGGAGCCACTGTTGCAGAGCAGTTGACGCTCCTCTTAAATTTAAGACCCATCACCTGTCACCGCCTGATCTTAGCCTCCTGTTGATGTATGGGATAGGCCTCCTCCGCAGTGGTATCCTCTCCCGGGATGACGGTCAGGCTGCAACACCGCATCTTGATGATGGGGTGTTCTGGCGGCTCCCCTTTGCCCCAAACTCAAGTGAGTCTGCTCTCACTTTAAGATACAGTACACTCTGGCTTCCCTGGCAGTTGGCTGGAGGAATCCAGTGCTGTACCCAGAGAGGTGAGAGAAAGAGAGGCCGGTGAGAACTTGCACAAAGCGAGCAGGAAACAAATAGTAGCCAATGTATACACTCCCCCTTCTGCCCATCCACAGGGCTCTGCACGGAAGCTGCCTTTTGGGACTGAGCAATCATCTGTCGTTTCTCGCGCAGTTGCTCTCAGATCAATAACGCCAGCACTCTGTGTTTGCTTCCCTTTGCATTTTCTCACCCCGCCCGCCCTGGAATGTACCTTCTAATCAAGTCTTAGCACTTAAACTTGGCCTCAGGCTCTGCCTTCTAGTCAACCCTGCAGCAGCCTTTGGGCTTTAGATGTGTGCTTTCCTAAAATTTCACAGTCGCAAGCAAAATTAGGAACCCCCATTTGGCTCTGGCGTACTGTACCGCTGAAGTACTGGTTTATTTCTTCTGTGGTAACCCCGATGCCGTTTATTTATTCTCAGTCCATATTTGCAGTACCCAATGGTTACACTCCTTGTGCAGAGTCGGTTCGGACACAACACATCTTCATTCTTTTTCATATCCTTTCTCCATCCCCTCCCTCCATCCTGATTCTCTTCCCATCTGAGAAAGATCTGCCTCTCTACGTCCTGTTACCTCTTATTTTGTTCTTTATTTGTAATTTGGTTTTCTCACATAAGAGAAACCATGAGATATTTAAGCTGTGCGTCTAGACAGTCACTAGAGGCCAATGCTGAATGCATTTTTTAAAAAGTAGGTGGCCCCTTATTTGAAGTTGGTAGAGATAAAAGTTTTGGCTTACATTTATTGGTTTATAGTAGGGTATCCTCTCAAGAGTCCACCATCATAGGCATAGACATGTTTTAAGTAACCTTGAAAACCTTGGCATGTATGTGGGAGCAAAACAATGGCCTTTCAATTATCTGATCTTAAAGCCATGTGAATCTGGGGTCTAGTTATATGTTTTTCATTTATCATAAAACCAAGTTCTATCTTTCCTAAAATCAGGGGAGGATATATTACAGCCTTGTTTAAAGTGACTTCTAGTTCACAATTCTAAGAGTTTCCAAAAAGTGGTTTTCTTGTGTTATTTTAAATGTTGGAAACTTCCGTAAGTTCATACTTTTAATGACAGCAGCCACCACAGCATGGTTTTGTGGCCAGCTGTTTATTTGCAAGTTTGTCAGGCTTCCTCTGGGCTTCCCTCCCACCTAGCTTGCCAACCAACTGTAACTTGATCAACAGTAACATGAGATGGGACTGTCCAGGGTTATAAGTTAAACAGCACATTTCCACTTTTCTGATTATAAAATCCTCCGTTTCTTGGCCACTTAAAAAACATTACATAATCTACAAACACACGGATCTAAGGATTTCTGCCACATATTTTGGCAGAGGTCCCACCTACACATTTACCTATTTTTTATTACAGATTTGTTTTATTGTTTGTAACTATAGACTGAGCACTTCAAATGTATTTTTTTAAAACACGTGCTATCTTCATCCACATCATCATAATGAATTGATTTTTGCAGGAGAAACTTTGTCATTCTACCATGTTTACAACTTTTAATTTTTACATTGGGAAAAAAAATGCTTCCACTGAGGTTATTTTCAGTTACAAGCAACACTAAAACCAGGTAGCACATATAATGTATTTAATATTTTCACAAAAAGAAAAAGACATTTAAGAATATCTTTGGGTTACAGACATGCAGCATCAGAGGACAATATAAATGCACATGAGAACTCCTGCTTAAACTGTAGCTGTTGGTTCTTTCCAAATTTATGAGGCTGATAATGTTTAGCACATGCAGATTTTATATATACAAATAAGTATTGACTTCTTCACAGTAGGTCATAAGTTTGCTGCAATTGTATTGCCATTACTCAAACAGTTTTAGAATTCTTTAGAAATTTGTCACCAGAATCTGAGTCATGTTCTTTTATTTTTAATTTTAATTTTTATTTTTTTTTGCGGTACTGGGGATCGAACTCAGGACCCTGCGCTCGCTAGGCAAGCGCTTATTCCACTGAGCTATATCCCCAGCCCCATGTTCTTTTAAATGACATCATCAGCAATAGCAAATACTCCCCCTCTGAGAGCTGATTTAATTTTTAGAACTACCCTAAAGTCATCCGAAACCACACAAGCTTGGTGACATTATTTTGCAAGGAAAACTTTAAGTAGAATAAAACTAAGTGAACTAAGAAATACTTTAAAAAAAAAACAAGAAAAAGATTTTTGTTATAAAACCTATCAAAAATGATACAAAAGAACACTCAAAAATATAAACTCACATAAGAAATCCAATGCCAAATTCTCTTTAAGATGCTAGATTAATGAATTAGAAAATAAATCATGGATCAACTTCAAAGATAATTCTTAAAAAAAAATACCAAGCAAATGGAGAGATCTCTGATAATCTACTTAATAAAGTAGAAAAAAAAGCAACAGTAGAGGAGCAAGGAAACAGCAGAGAGGGGTTGGGGGTTTTTGTTTGTTCTTTTAATGTATGTGACACTGCTAGATCAAGCTAGATATGTGCTAATATATTTTTTCTGGAACAACATAAATTACCAAAATATCTATAACAATTAGAAAGACTAGATCAAAGGTGGGGAAGAAATCAAAAAGACTTTAGGCCTAATGGGTCTATGAGCAAGTTCCTGAAAATTTTAGAAGTCAGATGATTCCCTTTCTAAATGCATAAAGATTAACTTTATGAATTAAATAATTTTTATTACAAAGCGTATCAAAATAGTTCATAAGGAATACTCAAAAATTACAAGTTTACATGAGAAAACCAATGCCAAAATTCCCCCCAAAGTGCCAGCAAATTAAATTCATTGAAGTCATTGTTAGTATGTTCAGGTCAGTTTTACCATAGAAATGACAAGACATTTTAATATTATGACAGCAGTTCAGAAAATAAATCTTGATTAAAACAACTAAATTTTAAATATTATGTAGTAAATATTAAACTAGTAACCATAACCACATCTTCAAATTATATTTTATAAAAATACTAAGCAAACTGTAAGGCAGCTAAGCTTTAAGGAAGGAAAGAGAAAAAGGCAAAATTAATTCCTCAGCGTCTCATCACTTCTCATTCTCTCTCACAGAAAAACCTCCTCCTAGCAGATCTTTACTTGTCTTACCAGGGTTTTTCCATACACACCAGTTTTATTCCCCACATCAACTCACAGATCTACCAAAAGTTTTCACAATGGTTAGACACCATAGTATGTCAGCCATGTATAGGTGGCCAGTTAGATTGTTCCTTAGTTTTCTGAAATTACATATACTGTTACAGTGTCAATTAACATCTAGTAAAAGAACTGCGGATTGGTATTTGGATAGGTATTTCCAAACTAGTATCAAAAGGGCTAGATATAACCCCACTGAAAGTGTATGCAAAAATATTGAAGATAGGTGATGGGTTCTGACAGTTTACTCAACCTACTTTTATGTGTATTTTAAAATTTTTACACTTTAAAAATTTTCATACATTTAATGATATGACTATACCTGACTTCTCACTAGAGTCAGATGTAAAGGTGCCTGCTAACACAACTGTTACTTTAAAAGTATGCTGAAGTAATTCTGTAGTAAGACAAAAGAGGGAAATAATGGTAGGATATTACCAAGCAGTGAGAAGAATGCCTTTATTTTCAGGCAATACTTTTGCCTAGAAAACTTCATAGATTTGACTGAAAATCTAGTGTAAAATAACTATTAAAAATCAAGAAATTTCACAGTACCTATTATACATTTTGTGTAAGTCCTTAGACTTTCAATTTCTCACACCAGAGAAACAATACGGCATTTACACACGTGTGTCCCATTTCACTTGGGAAAAAGGAAGACAATTTTCAAACAGGGAGGGGAACTAGGGAAAGGGTAGCGGGGAAGGAAGAAAGGGAAAAGAAAAAAATGAGAAGAGAAAAAAATGGAACCAAAGCTTTTGTAAATGAGGGGAAGAGAGGCTGAAGGAAAAGTAGAGGAATGGGAAAGAAGTCAAGTTCTATCATGGACAGGTACAAGTTCCCTATACCGAATGTGATCATTATGTGTACCTAAAATGTACCAATAAACTTCATTTTAAAAAATCGAGAAGTTAGCCAACTGGGTGTGGTGGCTCAAGCCTATAGTCTAGATGAGGCAGGCCGACCGCAAGCTGGAGGCCAATCTGGGCAACTTACTGAGACCCCATATCAAAGTAATATTGAAAAGCCTGGGCATGTAACTCAGTGGTCAGGGGCTTGCTTAACATGCACAAGGCCCTCCATTCCACCCTCAGTGCCAGAGGAAAAAAATCAAGAACTTTCTCACTGCTCTAACCAATCAACTACTGGGAAAAGTAATTTTTAAATATCCTATTCACACAGGAACTGAATGAGATCTATAAGAAAAAAGATTTTAAAAATGCAAAAAAGATTTGAATTAAGTTAAGAAATATTATGTTCCCAAATATATCTACTCATGTTTTGCAATTTTAACTAAAATTACAATGAAGTTTTTTTTCTGAAGCTGAAAAAATTAATTTCTATCTGGAAGAAAAAACAAAGACTAACCAGACGGGTTTGAAAAAGAAGAGTAATAACAGGAGATTCACTCCACCAGATATTAATACATACCATAAACCCATAATAATAGCAGTGATATTGAAGTACTGAGGCAAGATAGACAAATACAGTAAATTAATATCTCAGAATGCATACCCTGAAAGAAAATTGAGTATACAGGTAAATGAAGCCTTACTAATGGGGAGAAAAATAATCAGATTAAATGCTTACATCATACCACAGACTGAAATACATCCCAGGTCAAAGCAGGAATGAAAGTGTGAAAGAGGGGCTGGGGGTATAGCTCAGTGGCATAAGCGCTTGCCTGGCAAGTGCAAGGTCCTGAGTTCGATCCCTGGTACCGGAAAAAAAAAAAAAGAAAGTGTGAAAGAACAAAAAGAAAATATAGTAGTTAAGTGATTTTTGCATGGGAGAGAGCTAACCACAAAACAAGGGAAGAAATCACAGATTTATATACACACTCATGTAGAGCACCCATACGTCAAAAATTGTAAGTTACAGAGTAGAAAGGTATTGTCATGAATAGCATAAAGTGCAAGAGCTGGCTAGTATTTGCACCTTTAAAAAGCCCTAAACCACCCTTTTGAAAGAATAAACTGGACAACCTTTGGCATAGCAACAGTATCTTTGTATCATGGGTGTCAACTCAGAGGGAATCACTTTGAAGAAGAGGGTTCATCTGAAAGACTCATTTATCTCATTTTTAGAATGCCAGGGTTTTGTTGTTTGTATGTTTTGTTTGGCTTATTCCCACTTCATTTCCTTTGTATAAGGAAATGGAAAATGCTTTTTTCTTGAATACTTTTTTCTCATTCCTTTTTCAAAAGCACCCTTAAAATATTATTTCCCTGTTCTCTCTGGAAGAGGTTTAACTGATTTCAGTTAAACCCTAAGTTAAATCCTAGTTACTATTTCCATTTTCCAATCTAGAAAGGATTTAATTTATAGCATTAAGCATGCAAGACAGCAAACTGTAAAATAAACATATACAAGTCATTAAAGGAGAAGCCATGCAAAGTGAGTACCATTTTCCTCAAAAGACTATATGCTCAGCCAGGATCTACCATCCTCAGCTGTCACAGGCCACCTCCAGGGACATAGCTTAACTCTGAGCAGTGCTCAAATGGGAACAGGTCCCAGACCCTCATGCTGGAGAGCTGGGAGTCTAAAAAGTACCTGAACTCAGTGGGAGATGAGGTCCCTCCCTGGGCATGGGGATTGTTGCAAGCATGTTCTCATTCCATAATCTGCATGATTCGACTAAGTAGTCATCACCAAACAGCCCCAGGATTTAGGTACTCACCTGATCGCTATTTTTCACATTGTGGAACTGAAACACAGAAAAATAGCATGCTGATGTTCACACAACTAGTAAATGGAAGAAGCTGCCAGGAAGGCAGTTGGGGCTACAGCCAGAGCTCCTTGGCTACGTGTGGCCCCCAAACCTTGTACAAAGGCCTTTCATGCACAGGGACTCATGTGACCCTCACAATTTTGTGAGGTTAGAAAGTAATTTCCCCAATTTACACTAAGGCAGTGGGAAGCCAGAAATGAGTTTTGGGAGTCTTTTTTTTTTTTTTTTAATAATCCAAAAGAAACTGAGCCCGAAGCATGGATAGATGTGGTAAGGACTGAGTGGATGGAAAACAAAGTTTAGAAAGTTAGGATCAGAGAAAGAGGTGTCCTCAACTTTTGAACAGATTAAACACAAACTTCATAAAGAAAGGAATAGGGATCAGGCAACAGAGGTTATCCTGAGCACAGCAAGAATGAAATGAGGCATCGAGATTCATAATGCTGCTAGGTCATAAACAGTTAAAGCAATCACATCCACAGCATTCCTATGACTTTGGAATCTGCCTTTCTGAAATACTAGCTCCTACTCAGTGTTACTGTTTATCTAAGAATCTTGTTAATTTATGTCTCTGTTTATTTACACGTCCCTTGTTAGTTTAGATAATAAGACTAGAAGACTAACCACCAAAATGAGGTTTCCTTTGAGCAAAAGGATTTTCACCTAGTTTTCAAATATAACCAAGGTAATAAAGTTTATATAAATACTTTTAGGATTTGCTTACATAGAACTAAAACAACATCAGTTAACCTCTGAAATTGTTGCTTGATTTTTGTCACATTTTAAAATTCTGAAATAGTGTGAGTACAAAGAAAATTCACAAGAAAAATGCAGGCCTAAAAAACTGGTTTACCTTAAATGGATTAAAACACCATCTGTTTAAAAGGAAAATAACTTTTTCTATAAGATTGTTAACCTACACTCACTTAACTAATTTTGTCTAATTTTATAGGTATCAGAACAGATAAGTATAGTCTACATTTCAAAATGTGTAGTTCTTCAGAACTTACACATCAGTTACCTGTACAAATGAAATTTGTTTACCCACTATAAACTATGAGAGTATCCTCAAGTTTTATTCAGTGTCAGTCAGTATCATAAGAATTACCATAAGGCCACTGTCTCTTTAGTATAAACACTACTGTAATTTGCCATCTAAATCCTTTCTCAAAGTGAACAAATTCCAAGAAATAAGCCCTTCCTGACTTCCTTTACCTGCTCTAAACACACATTCTTTCTCTAATTCTCTGCCATCAAAACCCATCAGTGACCTGTAGCAACCAAGTAAGTTCCTAGTATTTGATCTCAAATAGCTTAAAAAAAATTGAAGGATTTTTCAGACTAAAATATTTTAGCTATGCCTTAGGGGAAAAAAATAAAAAGCATTCCTAATTCATGGTTAAACAACATTGTCCTGAGTCCTTTTTTTAAAAAATTGCTGGCGCTGGCATGAAGGAAATATAGGATGATTCATCCAGTGAAAATTTGAGTGCTGGTGAAAAATCTAGGTGAGATGAAGGAAAGAGAGATCAGGGAACTTGCAAAGGAAAGGCTGTCAGAAAATAAAAAAAGCAGCTCACCGAACGCAGGAAACAGCAGGCTTGAACTCCAGTATTTAAGACCTACTACAGACTGGTGACATGTGACACCAGGACTGGGAAAAAAGCAAGGGTGAAAAGTTTCTAAGCTGACTATTAAATAGATGTAACTCACTGACGAATGTGCCCATGTGGGATTTTAATTACTCAGACATCTGTTTAGCGAAGTGTACTACTAAATAGGGATCAAATACAGAGATCAAATTACGTGTGGAGGGGAGTGGAGATGACATTCATGAGTCAGAAAAGAGAGCTATCGGCCAGGGGAAAATCAATCCAGGCTTTACATCTCACCAACAGAGAAGCAATTATTTTAGATGTGGGGCTGGTTAGCATCCTAAGTCATGAATTTAATTAAATAACCCTCGAGTGGCAGAAAACAGAACAAACCACTGTATTTAACTGTCAGTAAGACACGCTGAAAATAAATGATTCAAATTCCTCCTTTTTTCCCTCCTCCTACATAGATTTGCAGTAGTTTTTCTGAAGTTCACAACTCTTTTCCCTTTCCTAATTTAAACTTTCCTTCCCAGCAGTTTCCAATCAGTTCATTTAAATGGATAGCTTGAACACAAGCAGGATTTAGCTCCAAAATTCTCACAGTGGAGTTCTTGGGAAAATGGGGAAAAGAGGCAAAGATTAAGTCGTCATTTGAGTTTCTTCCTCAGGCTCAGTAGAAAGCTAGTAATTCACAGCAATATCTTGGAATCAAAGAGAAGACTCTGGCCCTCTTAATGGCCATTATTTGGCACCTTGGATAGCCAAGGCAGAGATACAAAACAAAGAAGTGTCAATGATAGGAGCAAGAGCTGTAGGAAACGTCCCTAAGCAGAGAAGAGAAAGAGAGAGCGTTTGGTTGCTTTGAAATGGATATTTTAAAACCAGCCTCATTTTGTGCAGCCCTTTGCAGCCTTCTGCTGAGCCCCAGGCCACAGCTTAGCAGCCTCTCACCCATAGGTGACCCAGCAGAAAGTAATTGTCTTTAGAATCTGCGCTCAGGTCTCCTCTTTCCCACCACTGAGATCCAAAATGGCTTTCTTAAGTTTGCAAATACAGAAACCAGCTGGGGAGAACCTAAGCAAAAGAGTACATTTACTGAAAGTACTTGGGCATCTCCCAGGCTCCAAGGAGAAACTGACCGAATCTCCCACTGGGGCAATAGGCACTGGACAGTTCCTAGAACTTAAGAGGCTGAAATACACTAATTCCTCCAAAGGGCTATCATTAATGTCCAGGTACCAACTCGGAAGGCTCAGCTGTCACCACCTTAGCTGTAAACCTAAAATTGCTCAGAGATTCTGAATGGCCTAAGTAAGCTCTGAAAATCATCCTACATTGTGGGTCTTTCCTTTTAAACTGATCCTCTTCATTAAAAACTGTTTCAGGTACTGCTCACCTCAGCTGAGTAGATGTGGCGGTCAGAACCAGTTTAAACAGACAAAGTGGCAGCAGCCCCAACAGAGTTTAAAAGGACCTGTTCTTGCTTGGGCAAGTGTCTTTGCCTAGGGCTGGGGATGTGGTTCAGTGTTAGGGGACTTGCCTAGCATAGAGTGCAGGCGGGTGGGAGGGTTGTCTCAGGGTTTTCTGTGGCCTCATTCACTTAGTAATTCCTTCTGAATCACCATGTGAGGAACAATCTAACAGCTTCTGAAGACAACTGAATATGAACACTGGATTTCAAGGCCCCCTCCCTTTGGATGAGAAACCTAAAGATTCTGCCTGAACAGTGAGACCTTCATTGTTAAGAAGGTTAAGATCTCACTCTCTCTGTTCAGTCTTCATTAGGCTACATTAGCTGAGGGCTAAGATAGCTTTGGTACTAACTACTGCCAAGTGTCACCTACCTTTACGATGTGACTTTATTGAAAAGTAACTGGTGCTCCCTTTCCCTTCTGAACCAAATAGATAACTGCACATAAGTTGTTTTTTTTAATTTTAGCTATTTTTCTAACCTCAGGTAAGAGCACAATTTGGAAGACACTTAGCATCTAAGTTCCCTGAGGGAAGACAGGAGCTTCTAACTGGCAAAGGCTGCTAAGGCCACAGAGCATCTACTGAGACCATATATGCAAAGTGTCTGGAAATTTGGCTTGGTCTTAGAACTGAGAAAATCTGATGTTCTGGTTTGGCTGGATTCTAATTTGAACTAGTTACCTAGATGTTCTTAAATTTTTAAATTCAAATTAAGGTGTTAATTATAAAGAGTTAGCAAATTATTAAGACCCATTGAGAGTTGAGGATTGAATTTTGCTTCATAGGGATATAAAAATGTGACTCAAAAATCACAGCAGCAGGAGGATGGGTGAGTTGTCCCTTGACCCTAAAAAGGAGATACCGCTACAGCAATATAGAGTATTTATTATAGTTCACACCTTGTGTTGTCCAAATCAACTTGCTTCTTATAGTAAGTTCACTCAATGCAAAGCAATTCCAGAATTCTTCTGTTGCACTTTTGTTACTGAGGACACTTAGGTTAGTGGAAAATTATAATTACTGCAAGTGCAATGGCTCTCAAGGCCAAAGTAACTGATTCTTTATCTCCCTTTTCCAGCACTCCAAAATAGCTTTGACTTCAACCAGCAGCCATGCTCATCTAGGCAGATTGCCTACTGGAGTGAACCAAACACACATATCCATGGTTCCTATGACTATTCCCCATATGGGTTCTGTTTTTGCCTGATGTTGAAACTAGACATGGAGCATCAAGAGCTACCCCATGGATCACGTATGTGTCAAACATTCTTCCTTTCTTGAGTTCTGTAATACAGCCCTGTCTCCTCCTGATGATCAGGATCAATGACCAATACTAGTACTGAGAATGAAATAACTGAGTGATAGCTTTAGTGTAAAGTACAACAGACCCCTGTGTCCACTGATGAAGTGTTATCCTTCTGGGAACCAAGACCTCTTGACCCTCAAAATGTGAAGTTTCCAGTAAAAGAAGCACAAATCTTCTAAATGTACCACTGGGGATGACAAGAAGCTAGACCATGCCTACCTCTTCCCACACCCCATGTTTTTAGACCAGGTATTTCATTTGGAACATAGCACCATATAATGGCCACCTCGATTTAGGGTAACATCTCAACCTGTGGGGTATCATTTCCAGACCAGAATCTCAGATGAATGGAGAGGTATGTGATGGAGGCTAGTGGGCTCTCATCCAAGGCAGTGTTGGATGGGATCTTCTGTCCGTGAACAGGCACACTTAAGTCCTTGGGTAGAAGTGCATTTTGAGATCCTGTGGACAGGAAAGGCAAACTGATGCCCAGAATATATAGCAATCCTAGTGAAGATAAATCCCTGCCTCTTTCAGGTGGAAGGAGTCCACTGGAGTCAACTGACTTCCAAATGCTTGCTTGGACTCCTTCAGGAATGGTGATGTTTTGGGGGAGTTACCATTGGTCTTTGCTATTGACAATTTAGACATTTAGTAGCAGCAGTAGCTGGGGATCAGCTTGGTCAATGGAAGTCCATGAGATTGTGGACATAAAGAGCCCCCATTCCTGTGACATGGCTTCTCTATTCAAATGCCCATTGTGTCTGCACTGTAGCAACCCATGAGAGAGGCTGACTGACATACATGGCTGAGTCATGAACATTACTTAGTGTCCTTTCGGTAGTAGATGCTTTGAGGGGCATATACTACAGAAAGTTCATACTAGTCTTTCTAAGTCTCTGACCAAACTACCACTGTATCTGCCACCATCCATGAACCTGCATATATTCTCACTTTTTTTCCACATAAAGTGGATGACTATTTATCACCAGAAACTTTTTCTCATTTCGAGTAATTCCCTCTCAGCTATCTTTCAGATCACCTTAAGTAAGGTTATAGTGCAGCAGTATCCATTTTTGGCTACTACTCTTATGCAGGTCAAGTTATCTGTAAAAGGTTGACCTTTCCTTCCCCCATCAGCTGGCCATAAGGGACCCACCCATGTAGATACAGTTGTGAGCTGAGATTGTTGTGAGCACGACAGCTGTGAATGCTGGTGCAGTAGCAGGGTAGGACATGCAGGCCTGGGCCACCAATTAGTGCAGTTTACTTGTGTCCTCTGACTCTACTTATGCCCAATTCCTGCCACTTCCATTTTATGATGGCTCGCTGCCAGACCTACCAGCTTTATGACCTAGTAGGTCAGATGGAATCAGGTCATGATGGACATCTCTGGTTGCAGAGTTATTTGATGTCCCCTGGTGAGATGCTGTATCTCAACCAGAGTACAGAAATCTGCAAGAATTTCTTTTTGAGCGATGTATAGTTGCTTGCTATAGAGGAGGATCTGTCTTCAGAATCCTAGAAGACTATGCTACAGTTGCACTGGATTCCCAGTAACTTTCCCTGGCCTCCATTCTCCTTCAATTCCTCTAATCACACAGGCTCAGTTGAGTGATATGGGAGGACTTCTTGCACGGTATCTAGACCTGCTACAGAGTTGTCACTAATAAAAGGGTTGGAAAAATATTCTGAAGTGCTGTGGAAACAACTGCCAAGTGCATGTCCACCTCTCTGAGCTGTCCAATACCTTTTCCAGTCTGCCATGGCAGTTGTGGTACTTCCACTAGAACCTAAGGTCCTTGCCAGGGTGATAAGTCCTGTGTCCTGGGAGAGTGGTCCCATTATCAATAAACTCTCCTCATCCAGTGTTAGTGTTCTCAATGATTGTACTGCTAGGTATGACAATGAACCGAGTTTTTCCTTTTATGTGCAAGAAGGTACTGCAATTATCTGGCTAGAACTATCTGGCTAAACAAAAAGGTCACCTGTTATGAATCTCAGCACAGACTCTGAGAACGGAAGCTGAATGGAATCCAGCAGAGTTGATTTCCAGAGATCTGCCATCTTGGAATTATGTACATTCCATATTATATGTTATCAGTACAATATTTCTGGTCCAATTTTTAAAATCAAGATGAAAAGGCTATATGGATTTTTCCAAAACATGCTTTGTTTTTTAATACATAAGTATGTTCCCTAATTTGGTCTTACATCTAGTGTTTATAAATGTAACAGTAATAGCTTAATTAGTATCTCTGCTAACTTAAATTGCAGGTTTTATTGTAAAACATACTTTACAGTGGAGGAAGTGGAAAGTGAGGGAGGCCAGGAATGTAAATGTTTTTCAGGCTTTGTAACGAAAGCCTGATTCTTTTTATCAAGATGATCTTTGACTTTATTTTTCTAAATAAATTTCTTTATGTAATAGCACTGTTTACCTAGTTTTCTCTTCCCAACCACATTTTTACAAAAGTGGAAAGGAGACCAGTAAGTACAATTTATTGAGCACTTATGAGCACAGCTGTGTAGGTTGTGTACTCTACAAGGCCATCAGCATTTCTTGGGTGGCATTGTTTACATACTAGATGGCATGAATTTGCATACTTACAGAGAATTTTCCAGCAGATGGCAGTAAAGTGTCTTGATTTAACAAAATAAGACTATTACAATCATTTCAGGCAAATAGAGTCTTGAGGACCCGGCACCTTCCTCTATTTACATAGGGTATCAGATAAGGGTAATGGTGGCATTGCTTAAATATATGCCAAGCCTAGGCTCACGCACCCTCACTTAATCTCAGGATCCTATGAATTGGGTGCTGTGAGTAACTTGCCCAAGGCGCTGACTCAAGGTGTTGTAGTTTTGGGATTACAATGTGGGTCTCTTCAGCTCTTAGTCTGTCTTTTCCATACTACACAATATTTCAGAAAATTAAGGCCTAGGAACTTGAAGAGACTTGACCACATCAGACATCTTGCTCTGCCTAAGTCGCTCAGGCCCCCAGAATCTCTCTCAATTTAGTCTACCATTCCTATTGTGTAAGTATCATGGCGCATTGTGTCCCTGGAGACCAAACAGGGCATATTTCACTACTTTTGGAAGATCATACTTGAGCATTAGTGAAGAAATTTTTTGAAAAAGAGAAAATAATGACATTCTTTTTAACCCTTAAATGACATTTGTGTGACTTAAACTATGCAAATATGGACAATGAATCACTCAAATACATTACAATAATTCTCAAAGAGCTGGGCTCCTTTTTATCAAAAAATGCTTTGAATAAAAATTTACCATCAGTAATGTATACATTTTATATTTTAGTATAAATTTTAGGAAGAGTGGATTACCATAAATCCTGTGTACATGAAAAAATTAGAGGTTTTTAAAAATGTATAAATATCTATATCAAAGCACCTTGCAGTAATGATACATTAATTCTTTTGACCTAGGACCATTTAAAATCCAGAGAAAACTTGTCAATCATTAATAAAAGGAACCCAGTTACACTGATACCTAAATTAATCACTGAGGAAATGTTTCCCTAAACGCTCCAAAATAATTAAAAATGAAAACTGTCTTCTGTGAAGCAAGCAAACCACTGTTTGTTGTTTAAATAAATAAACAAAAACTTCATGTATATCCTGAATACACATTTTTCCAACTTTTTTTCTAGGATAGGGAGCTATGTGGAATTATTACTTACTAATGACAGTTCTCTGGGTTGTGAGAGCTGAAGTGCTGCTTTTGCTTTTTTTCTTTCAATTCATATATTGTCTGAAGTTTGTAAATACTTATGTGTTGACACTTACAAAAAAATAAGATCTATTATTCCTTAAAGTAATGTCACTGAATGTGTCTAAGCTTGTGACCTCCAAATCTGTTTAAAAACAACTCTACACAGTTCTAGAAAAATAAGTGCATGAAAACCTAATTTTAGAAGTCCAAACTCTTTTAACCAAAAATGTTCATTTGGTACTTTTTTAAATTCTGAAAGAAACAATAGCTACAAATCAACCCTTTCTTAACAGGGAATTTTGTACCAAAATAAGCCTCAGCAATTCTTTAGTACCAATCTTAATCAAAGGGTTGGCTCTTTGAAAACAATAGAAAATTCTTCATTCTTTTGAAGGTTAGTTTCTAAACATCTTGGAGATGGCCTCACCCAGGAATTTCAGGTCAGGGTTTATGTTAAAAGCAGGTCCTCAAATCAAGTTTAGAAACAAGCAAACCCTTTATCCTTTCTTTAAGGGAAAGGGTTTTGTTTGAGAAGAAAGGGTTAGAAAAACAAGTCCATGTCCTGTGAATATGAGGTTGTCCTTTGTTTTTACATGCTAAATTAAACACTCCTGTTTTGTGATCAGTGTCTTGTGCCTGTTCCATTCCCTGGGTCTGAGCAAATGTGTTTATGTTAGAAAACTCCATGAGGGCAGGAAATTCAGTTTTTCTTTATCATCCATCACCTGGTTTAAATTCCACTTATCTCAGAGTGTGAGACCTGGGGGCACTGCACAACTGCTTGCCACACTGTGTAACTTGTCGTTGATGATCAGATGCCCCATAAATCACGTCAGGTTTGTATACAGCAGTTACATGCACCAATTTAGGTTATTTCAAAAGC
The DNA here is from genome assembly GCA_004027595.1 of Dinomys branickii. NCBI lineage: Eukaryota > Metazoa > Chordata > Mammalia > Rodentia > Dinomyidae > Dinomys > Dinomys branickii. Next base: position 27,080 of record PVLD010020374.1, read on the forward strand.
GTATTCTGAGTGTGCTGAGCATGTACTACCTCCCTTACTACTTAACAGACTCCTGACCAGAACCCGGATTCCACTGCCCCCCCAGCAGACAGCCAGGCCAGGTCTGCAAGAAGAGGGCTCCGTGTCTTATTTCCCTGACCTGAAATCTTAGACTAGCTGTTGGTGTGAGTGAGAGCCCCTAGCAGTACCTAAACTTTAAATAGCCTGCGGAGGATAAGGGGCAGTGGGAAGAGGTTAGTCTGCACAGAGAACTGGAATGACACAATTCAAATCAGGGATGCAAGTGTCAGAGAATAACAAGAAAGATTCTAGTCTTGCTCTTAATACAAATGAAAAAGATATTTTATTTTGTAAAGAAACTTTTTAGTTGATAAAGTGTATCAAAAAATTAGACTTTTCACCAAGTGTGGTAAGGCATGCCTGCTATCCCAGTACTCTGGGAGACTGAGGCAGGAGGATCACAAGCTGAAGCCCAGCATGGGCATGCTGATGGCTTAGGAAGACACTGCTTCAAGTTAAAAGATTAAAAAAAGAGCTGGGGACACAGCTGTGTTCAGCTCCCAGTGCTGTCAAAAAAACAGACTTTTCACAAAGTACAGCTTCATGTTGCTTAAAGTGTTTTACATTAAGAAATATCTCAGGGGCTGGGGATATAGCTCAGTGGAATAAGCGCTTGCCTAGCAAGCGCAGGGTCCTGAGTTCGATCCCCAGTACCGCAAAAAAAAAAAAAAAAAAAAAAAAAAAAAAAAAAAAAAAAAAAAAGAAATATCTCAGAGCTCAAAATCCAAATTGCTTATGATGAAATTATAAACACCCAGATAAATACTATTAAATATTACTATATTGGTTTAGTACTATTTGATAAATATGAAATGATATATGAAGTGAAACACCTCAAGTACAAAGTACAATGGCAAGGAACACAGAATGGGAAATTCCAGTAATATTCAAGGAGGTTTTAATCCAGATAAACTAATTTCTGTTATTACCAACATAGCATCTAAGAAATAAGTCTTACTAAAGAAAGTTGCAAACTACTTTTACTTTATCAGATTGTTAAAAGCTTCATATAACAACCTGGACAGGAAGAAAATAGAGAAAGAAAAGATCTAAAATGGAGAAGAAAAATTACATTTTTTTATATTCAATGAACAACAACAACAAAAAGGCCCAAGGGAGTATTTAAAAAATGAAATCACAGTTGGTGATACAGCTCAGTTGTAGGCCATGACTTAGCATACATAAAGTCCTAGGTTCAATTCCCAGGTCCAAAATAAAACAAACAAACCAAAAAAAAAAAAATGAAATCACTAACAACATAAAGAAAAAAGGGACAATCTTGAATATGATGAAATTTTAAAAGACACAACAAAGTTATGCACTATTGGGAAAAATGATAACACAGACAAACCTAGACAATGCCCCCCCAAAAAAATGGATAGCTTCCTGTTGAGAAAAAATAAAAAGTGGGTCTAAAAGGGAAACCTACAATCAAAGCCAGACTGTACCCACTGATGGCCTAAATTCTTTGGAAAACCTGACAGTAGATTCCAAGTGCCAGGTCAATACATATATATAAACAAGATCAGCACCTCTTTCAAGGGCTCTGTATTCCTGTCCTCTTTGAACTGTGTCTCTTCTGGCCAAAATAAGGGTTTTGAACACGATGCCTTTCCTATACTTAGTTGGAGGTATGTTCCACCCCTCCTCTGTGGTTTTTAGTAGAAAAATAACACATGCCTTAAAACTCTTCAAGGTCTGTTCATATTATCTAAAGGTATTTTGCACTGTATAAATCTAGAATTTATTTAGTTAAAATATTTAGAAAGAACTTAAATGTTACTCATGAATATTCTGCTGTGAGTTTGGGTATAAACACAAATTTGTTTAGTCAGGGTTTGATTAGCTGTCCACTCTGCAATTGTCTGTCTGAATATCCAGCGGGAATAATACCTAGAAAAGCAAATCTGTGAAAGATTCAGCACAGTAGGCCAAAAGATTATAGATAAGAAATGTATTTGAAGTAATTCTATCAGTGAAACCTCATATGTACTCTAGATAACTAGGTTCCAGTAATGCTTTAGGCTTAAGAGACTATCAAGGAAGAGAATATCAATTCAAAACACTGTGCTTAAGCAAACCATTGAAGGGATAGAAATGTAATGGCAAAGGGAATGGTTTCCAAGCAAAAGACTTCAGCCCAGTGACAACATTTTATTACAGAGACTTTATTTTCATTATATCAAGTCACTAATGCTGCTTTAAAGAGCATACCTAATAGATTTTTCAAAAATCAGACCACACAGTTTATCATTACTAATCAACTTCTGCATTCTGCTTGCCTTACAAATAATTCCTTAGTCTATATTTTAATCAGATCTGGTCATCCATAAAAATAAAAATTCATATTAAACTATTTAATAAATGCCTTGTAAATATTAGTATTATACAAACCTAGAAAATTAATCATTTTCCTTGGTTCCTGTACACATAGTATTAGAAATTTATACTTATAAATGGAATATTTTATGAAACATTTAATATAAAAATATTAAATATATTGATTAATAATGCATTGTGGGATGTTTGCTATGTCATAGAAATAACTTGCATGTATACAAAGACATGTCAAAATGTAACGGGCATTCTAAAATATAAGAAATGGATTTTTAAAACCTAAGAAAGTGAAATTTTAAAATTTCCAGAAGACTTAAAATAATTAAGCCTCTGAAAGTGTTTTCTCTAAATAAAACCTAGTGTTAGGGACCTGCTTTGTCCTTCTTGGCTATTGTTATGTATGCGTAGATGCTTGACTTGAAAACCCATAATCTGCATTACACTAATTTCTTCCAGTTTATCAAGTTGAGCAAAATAGAACTGTATTTTCTCAATAGTGGCTTATACAGTCGTGGCTAAGAACATACATGTGTATATTAAAAGCTACTTTTAAGACTACTTCTCAAAAGGCCTGCCACCCTTCAAATGATTTCAACAGGGAGTTTCTTCAAAAGTATTTTCCACTGAGGAATTTGTGACTATTTTGCCCTCAGTCTGACTTAATTTAAAACCTGCCTTCCCTTTCTAGGAAAATGTGTCAGACACAAGATAGGTACTTTTTAAATAAATAAAACAGTCAGATTTTTTTCTTAAGAAAAATCTTTTAAAATTGTGCTGTTTTAGCACCTGTGATTGAGACTAGACATATGGTACGTTTGAGAAACTGAACTTTTATATTCAATTAAAATTGTAAAACCTACACCAAATTCAATTACTGAAAAACATTCGATGTATTTGAAATAACTTATGGGTATAGTTTTTCAGCTGTAAATTTTATATAATCTGAATACAGGTCAAATACATCTAATAAAATTTAGCATCCAAATTAAGATATGCTGGAAGTGATACCATAAAAATGCAAAATAATGTATTAATAATTTTATATTGATTACAAGTTGATATTATAACATTTGGATATACTGGATTTTTAAAAAAATCATTCAAATTTACTGTGGTTCATTTTACTTTTTAAAGCATGCCTTCCAGACAATGTGAAATTACTCATGTGGCTCACATATTTCTATTTGGCATTGTTGCTTTAAAATAATGGTCCCCAATAAATCAGTTAGAATCTACCAATAATTGTTAAGGCTTTACTTAGCTCATTTCCAAGCTGATTGCCATTGCCATACCTCTCCCTGCTAAGATCTCAGAGACTTCATGGTCTGTAGGATTCCCACAGGGAATGTGCCTGGCATTTACCCTCCTCACCCGCATGAGCAGAATATACAATAAGCACTACCTAACTTCCCATAAGCGCATACAGGCATATGTATTTCAGAAGGCAGATGATAAATATATACATTAAATTGTTCATTAACTGTCACAAAGCCCCATTTCAACTAGCATCTATTTGATGCTGAGGAATTCAAAAGTAGCCTTCTCATGAGAAAAAAGGATGGAATTTTCCCTTAGTAATAGTACTCTGTCTTACTAGGAGCAATTTATTTATTTATTTATTTTTTTTTTTTTTGCGGTACTGGGGATCCAACTCAGGACCCTGTGCTTGCTAGGCAAGTGCTTATTCCACTGAGCTATATCCCCAGCCCTAACTAGGAGCAATTTAAATCTAACCAGAATAATCTTATTTAGTCTTTTATTTTTGCAAAAAATTGTTTACTATGCATCTTATCATCATAACAGTAAAAAATAATAATTGGCCAAGTACTACTACAGAATTTCTTCAACATTAGTATAAAATTGTTTTACTTTCCTAATAATGCTTAAATAGAAAAAGAAAAATGAGACTATGCATCCCAAAAGAGGACAATAAGAATTTATTTTTGCAAATGAGAAGGTCACAAAAGAGGGAAGAAGGGAGGGGAGGGAAAGGAGATGAAACAAATGAATTAAAATGGGTTATGTACATGTACCAATTCCCCATAATGAATGTAATCACAAATACTAAACACACAATGTTTAAAATGCATCTAATAACAATTTAAAATAAAAATAATTATTTATTAGAGTGAATTCTTCCTGAGTATAAGCCCTTTGCCTAAGCACTGTTTCATTTAATTCTAAACTTTATGAAACATGTAATATAGGCACATAATTTGTGACTAAAAGGATTAAATATTATCTTCAAGGCAATATAATAAATAGTAGAAACTAAGATGGGAACCTAGGGTTTTTTTGACACTTAAACCTGAGCTTTTAGCCCTAGTCCTCATCAAAGAACCAAATGAACTTCCTAGAGCAGGAAACTTTCCCTGTGGCTGTCAAGACACTGCTATCCTAACTTACCTCTGACAGCCCTTTAAGAATGTAAGTAAATTTAGCTTATTGAGACCCATGCAGAGTAGTCTTATAACAATATTATTATGTTACGAGAAATGTAATGAATGGCAGACTGTGTGCATGTCTTCTTCCTCAAACTAGATGGTTCCAAAAGCCACTTCACCTCCCCAGGGGGTACATAGAGTCACAAGGCAAAGGTATTCAGTAACACCTTAGGGCCAGGCCTGCAACATAGGTCTAAAGCCTAGTCCAGATCCCTTCCTTCTTATACTTTCATTAGAACATTTTAAATGATTATGCAAATTAGGACCAAAATGAAACAACTTTATGATAACAAGAGAATGTATCCATTGTCTTATAAAAAAATTCTAAAATAGTAGCTTTTACCAAGTGATTCTTAAGAAATACATAATTGCACAAATAAAAGCATCTAAAATTATATTTGCCTATTATCAAAACTACTTTAAAAAAATCAGCTAACCAAAATTCCTCGTAAGTCTTAATCAATTTTTAAAATGAAATCCCAAATCACAGAGTACAAGTAGTTAACATTTTTAAATGGTATTTTATGAAGCACTGTATTTAATTCTATGGAAGGGTTTTCAATGTTCCCTGCTGCTGTTAAAATATTCTGGGGAAAAAAAAATAAAAGGAATATACTGTATCCAACAGAAAAAGAATGTACCTTATCATTTTGAATCTATCAGGTTGTTCCATTTTGAGGCCCTTTAACTTTCCCCATTTGGGACTTTTCCTCCCATTTTCTTTTGCTTTTTAGAAAATTAAGCTGAGTTATTTTTTAAATTTTATAAAGTATTGTACTTCCTAAGTGGATATACATTCCAACCATAAAATTTTATTTCACTTAGCAGTCTCACATATTTTGCATTATACAAACATTTATATAATGTTTAAAAATGTCTTAAATTATATGTATTCAAGATTGATTTGAAAATGTGTGTTAACCAGAACATAATTAATTTAATTTGCAAGGAGAAAAGGACATGAAGCAAGAAGTAAAGCCACACATTGGCCTCATAGAGTACAGTATTTCAAGGTTTACACTATCATGCAGTATATATAAAATCTAAATTTGAAAACTCAAAAACTATATTATACTATTGAACTTCTCAAATTCCACTTTCCTTACCTTAATAATTCTTCTGGGTAACAGTTGTTAATGCTGCTAATGTATTCTTGAGAGAACCAGGTTCTGCTTGTATCTCTTGAACTTTTCTAAGTCCACCACTTGTTACAAAAAGTGTGCTTTGCTATCATGTGGCAGCACCTTGAAAAGTGAAGCAACAAAAATGTCAGATTTTCTTTTCCAAGCTAGATTACGGCTATTTAAAATCAATAATTTACTTGAGAAAATATGACAAATATTTATGCCCCCAAAGACCATAACATAACAAGCCCAAGTCTGCTGATAACCGGAGATGAAATGCATTCTTTGTAGAAGTACATTAACTTTTTTGTGTTATGGAGATGGCATGAAGGCAATGAATACGGGCAGAGCAAAAGAGATCCATTTAAAATATAAAGTGCAAAGTTTACACCCACTGGAGGTCTGTCTACTCCCTACAAAAGTAAGGGCAAGCTCTTTAATATATATAGGGTCCTTTGCACCAGCTCCTAAATATCCCTCCAGGTTCCTATCACCAAGCTCCATCCTAAATTTTGTTTCAATAACATCAAAGTGTGGATGTTGTGCCACTTCTTGCCTATGTGGATGCTGTCTCCTGTCCCTAGGATGCCTTTGCACATGCCATAAACTTTCTCTCTTTTGCCTGGCTAACACCCACTCTTTAACTGGGCTCAAGCGTTACCTTCTTAAGAACCTTTTCAGAAAATTCTGCAAATAATTTTAAAAGCATACTTAAAGAATATATACTGTGCATTATGATCTCTATTTAACAATGGCTAAATTCCACCACTTTTTATTTACTTATTTTGAATGCTTAAAAGAGATTAGTGAGGTGGAGTCAGAGCAGCCAGTACACATCCTTCCACACCCAGCTCTAAGCCTGCCTCGAGGCTGTGGCCTCCTGCCTCTCCACTCTGTGGGCGGCTGCCAGTGGGGAGCGGTGGGGTGCATCGGCACCCACATCAGAGCCACAGCAACTCCCAGGGATCCAGCCAAGGAACAAACGGGAACTGGAGCACAACAGCAAGAGAGAGCTGCAGATGGAGGTGGCTCAAACGACA